>CM022884.1:17747737-17761871 GCA_012654025.1 Pachypsylla venusta
AAGAAAAAAAAAAAAAAATAGAAATTAAGATTTTTCCATTTATATTTAAAATTGGGATAACATAATATGTGTCGTTTGCGCACTTGATCAGAACAAAAAGCTGACTAGAAATCATTTTTCACTTGTTGATTTTTTTTTTTCATATTTTTAAATTAAAAAGAAAACAATACGAAGCCATGTTGGCTGCAGTTTTTTTTTTTTTTTAAAAAAAAAAAAAAAATAGGTTTATAATTCGACGATTTTTCTTTTAAAAAATATTTCATATGACATTTTTTTTTTTTTTTTTCAACACTTACGCGACCTGTTTTCTTACCGGTGAGGTGGGTAGTATTAATTAGACCGCTTATCCCACCACACGTAGACACCGGTGTGGTATCTACTTCCTAACCGGGTTGTACCACCCTTGTCTCAAGTATTCCATTCTTTATTCGTCGATCACCTGAGTTGTATATACAAAAAAAAAGATAAACAAGATTTAAGAATAAATTAATAATTTTCACTAGCCAGCATCTATGGCAGTTCCCGTTTGATCAGACTAGCCACAGGTAAACATCAGACTAGCCACAGACCTGATCACTGGTCACTGTGGTCTGAGAAAACATCTGCACACTATGGGCTTCCATCAAGACCAGGTTATGTACAGACTTTGTGGGGAGGATGAGGAGACTGCTTCTCACGTCATCTTTAAATGCAACCCCTTAATAGCGTGGAGACTGAGCATGGGCCAGCTGCATCCCAGGCTTGACATTCACGCAAAACATCTAGCCAAAAGGCTGATCAAGGTCTTAGCTAGGAAACAGGCTACTTTCCAAGCACAAAAAGCCCAGAAGAGGCTTAGGTGCAGGGGCTTACATAGCCCTAAAAAGGAATTTAGCTTACGAATATACGAATCCCGTTCGATCCCTGAAGTTAAGCAACGTCCAGCAAGGTTGTTCCATGTGGATTCGCGCCCTCGTGATGCTGCCTATTTTTCAGGCCCAACCCAGGCTGGGTGAGGTCAATGTGGGGTAGCTGGTTTATAAGATTCCAGCGAATGGAGGGTAAAACCCCCGTCCCGAATGACCAATAGATATTAAAGAGACGTTAAGAAGAAAAAAAACATTATGATGGTATTATACAGGGTTAGTCACTGTAAGTAGAACAGTCAAATATCACGGATCTTGTTAGAGATAAAAAAAAAAAAAAACTCTGCCAATGTGACTTTTTTTATTGGTTTGCTCTGTTTGTTGACAATAAAAAATCGTTTCTTCATCTCCTGGTCCACTATACATCATCAGCATATCAGCTAATATTTTACTCTCTTTGATGTAAGGTATACGTAGGATGACCATACGTCCCGCTTTGGAGAGCCTGGTCCCGCTGTCCCCAGCAATTGCTTGGGGACGCTAAAATATGCCGCTTTTGACCAAATCAATAAATTTTGTCCCGCTTTTTGGTGAATCTATTTTTTTAAAAAAAATAAATGCTTCCATTTGAGAAAAATCAGTTCCGGAAGGAAATCAAACCGGCTACCTGGATTTAGAAAGTTAGAAGCGAGTATTAGGTAGGGTAGTGTATCTATTTTATTTAGTGTTGAAAGCTATGCATCGTCAAGTTAAACTCTTAAAAATTGTTCTGCTGACAAATATTAAGAGAATGGATAAGTTAAATAGGTAAAAGAGTTCTATCTTGTTATTTTTTGCATGTCATTAACACTAATAAATAAATAAAGGCCCCCATGTAAATTTCCCCTCCGCACCACCCGTCACAAAAAAGAAATCGCGTACCCTCCTCTTCTTTATAATGTATTCACCGAAGTTGGGGACGTTTATTTGGTAGATCCCCCTTTTGTCATTTGGTTTTATCATGCCTTTCTCATGAAATGAGACGTTTTTGAAAATTGTCACTCGAAATGAGTCGAGATCGAGAGTCGACTCATATTTGTGAGTCGATCATGTCGACTCACATAAGTGAGTCGAAAATTCCCATCCCTAATTAGAACTGGATTGTTGTCGATAGTCTGAATATATACATTGTTTTTCATTTGACCGAACCGAGACTGGCACTATAGTGTGAATCGGGCCTAACTATACGCAGCATAATCAACAAAACATAAAACTTTGGTGAGAATTTATTTTTGTATCTAAAACAGGATCCACTTAAATAAAATAACCCATCCAATTTTGCTTAACTCCATACAATTTATATAAGCGTTCAGCTCATTGAACAACCGAACAAATAATGGAAAAGAACAATTATAAGAAATACAAAAATCAAATCAAGAAATAAAAATAATAAATTAAATTAAAAAAAAAAACACTTTAATTTTTTAAGTAAAGCTATTGATTTGCGAACGATCAATACAGGGGTGTAACAAAAAGCATATCAATATTTCCACCATAACGAAGAGGGCAGAAAGTTTGGAATCTCATGCAGTTGCAAGTGGATAGCCGCTAGAGCGTGCCACATCACAAAGAGAGATATTATAGACTGTGTGCACACCAACTAACGACAGTTCAATTTACACTAGTCTAGTCCGGTAGCCTCCGACACGACACATATTTCCACCATAACGAAGAAAGCAGAAAGCTTGAAATCTGATGCAGTTGCAAGTGGACAGCCGCTAGAGCGTGCCACATCACAAGGAGAGATATTATAGAAGTGTGCACACCAACCAACGACAGTTCAATTTACACTAGTCTAGTCCGGTAGCCTCCGAAACGACACGATACTTTTCTTTTAATCAATCAGAGTTGATTATTTTCTCCACCCTAACGACATAATGTTTATCGTTGCCAAGAATACTTTTCATCTTGTCGTGCCGGTTCGGAGGCTACCAGACTAGTGTAAATAGTGTACTTAATTATTATTACCCATAAAAATATTTGTAAAAGAATCGTTTTAATTTTTTAAGTAAAGCTATTGATTTGCGAACGATCAATACCAGGGGTGTAACAAAAACCATATCAATATTTCCACCATAACGATAAGAGCAGAAAGTTTGGAATCTCATGCAGTTGCAAGTGGACAGCCGCTAGAGCGTGCCACATCACAAGGAGAGATATTATAGACTGTACTAACGACAATACAATTTACACTAGTCTAGTCCGGTAGCCTCCGACACGACACGATACTTTTTTTAATCAATCAGAGTTGATTATTTTCTCCACCCTAACGACATAATGGAGACTACCAGACTAGTGTAAGTAGTACTTAATTTATTATTACCCATAAAAATATTTATAAAAGTATAGTAAAATAANACAAGTAAAAGATATAGTTTTAAAAAAAAAATACAAAAAAGACAATATCGATTTAGATTGAAACGATTATAAAGGCGAGCTTTCAATAGCATTCAGGCTATCATCCTCAGGCCAGTGTTGGCCTCTATGATGATCAGAATATTCTATTCTGAACATCCTGTAGTCGGCACTGGCCTCAGGATGATAGCCTGAGTGCTATTGAAAGCTCGTCTTATAATCATTTCAATCTGAATCAATATTGTCTTTTTTTTTTTTTTTTTTTATTATTACCCATGTTTAAATTAGAGTATGCATAGTAAGAACGATATTTTGGTCTCCATAGTTATCGTTCACGATAACGATATTGGTGTGCACACTCAATCAGCTGATATGCCGATAACAATATCGACACCATATCTGTCCTCCGCCTCATGGGTTAAATTAAACAAGTTTCTTTACTTTCTGTTCTATTCGTTTCATTTAAACCTTATAATCATTTATATAGTTTAGAATGAGAATACCATGGGTTGGCTAGGTTTGAACCCACGACCTACGGTTTACCAGTCAGAGCGTCTTACCACTAGGCCACCAACCGTGAATAGCATAAAAACCCAGAATTACAAGAAAAAAGCGCTAATAATCGATTGTATATTACATTGAAGGGTATTCTCTGACAGTCGCATATTCACTTATCTTATGACATAGCACATATCTTAGCTTTTATAAGCAAAGAAATAAACAAATACACATATTCTTATGGAAGGCCGCAGATCGAGCAATACTTACTTGTTCGTATATTCGTATAAGAAAGCATATTCCTTATCATATTTAAAAAAAAAAAAAAAATGTTTTTTGGAGCACACTTACTGACACACCTCAGTGTTTGTTATCCGAAACAAATATTTTAATAATCATAAAATTATGTGTCAGTTATTTGATTTTTTCAATTAAAAATAATATATATATATAATAATATATATACCTATTTTTTAAAAAAAATTACGACAAATTTCAACGGTCATTTCTTACAGAGAACAGAACGCCTGGAAAAACTATAATAAAGTGTATTTATTAATATGTTTCGTTCTGAGAGGTTTTTATTGTAGCACCGGACTTTCTCTCGAAATCATACGTTCTTCCCATTATTTACAGATTCATGTTTTTTTTTCTCTCTCTGAGAGGTGATCATCCTGAATTTACTCAGGACTAATCCAAGTAGTCTGCTTCAAAAAAAGCTCAGTAACTAGATACGTGAATATGCGCTGTCTGAACATGCGCGGATATAACCCTCTTGTTTGAGGGGGGGGGGGNCTATAATAGACAATTTGGAGGGCGGAGGGGAGGGACTCGTAACCTAGAGACCGGGGGTTCGAGTCCTGGGCAGTACTTTTTATTGTAATGTTTATCGAGGTACGGAGGTACGATACCTACTTTGGTAAAATCTGTAGAGCTTACCACAAATACCTTCTTCCATAAGGGTGATAAGCGATTTTATAAGCGTGATGACGAAAAAAAGTGCCATGGCGGATGACAGAATTTTTGACAATTTTTATTTACGTACTTCATTTTAGTCTCAGGATTGGGAATTATTTAGGGGCCCGTGCCCTCCCTCTTAATGGGATAAAAGACACAGCGGATCACCATTCATTTGATTTTTTAAAAAAATTTTACGTATATTATCTATACTTATAATACGCAAAGCCCAGTTGGTATACTGACGTACTGACTGACTGATAATCAACGTAGCTCCACGATGGCTAAACGTAGAGACTTGAAACTTTGCACACAGGTCCCTTTGTGTATGTAGGTGCGTAATAAGAAAGGAAAAAATTCAAAGTTCAAGTGGGAGCAAGTTACCGCCAAAAATGACGCTATTTAGCGGGTCTTTTTGCAATTTTTTTCTGAGGAAACTAAAAGAGATAACGAAAAATGACCGAGAATAGACCCCCCAAAATAGTATATAAGGACTCCATAAAAAATATAAAATTTGAAAATTTCCGGTTTCTATCCGATTTATGGACGGTTTTCACCACCAAAAAATCGGAATTGAGAAGTAAATTTGATACAAAGGTGTTCCGAAGTACAAAAAGTCACATCCTTGAATAAAATATTGAATTTTATAACTAGGAGCGGTGCTTACTTTCGGGGTCGGTTCCACCAAAAACCCATATTTAAGAAGTATCACTTCGGAATAAGTGAGAAATCTGAAACTTTATACGAAGGTGTTCCGCAGTGCAAAAAGTAATATCTTTGAGTAAAATATTGAATTTTCTAAATAGGAGCCGTGTTCAGTCTGGGGGTCGGTTCCACCAAAAATCTAAAATTGAAAAGATTTAATTCCACGATCTCGAAATTGTTTTTGAATTTTGCAACCGTAGCGAAGCACGGGAAAACAGCTAGTACCTAATATAATAAAATTTGAGAAACACCGCCCGCTTAAAAAAAACTGGGGGGGGGGGCATGTGCCCTCCCCTATATCCGCGCATGTGTCTGAGAGCATCCTTACACATAAATGAAGATCGTGAAATATACCTACGAGTATATTTTGGAATTCTAATTAAAAGTACAAAGTTGATACAAGATTTGCCTACTTTAACATTTTTTTTTTAAATCAAAAAAATGACCCTACCAAAAATCAAAGTTTTTTTTTTTTTAAAAAAAAAAAACGTAGCAGTTTCCGAAAATTTTGAGGTTGACGAAAAATCTGGAACACCCTGTATAGGTTTTTTGATCATTTTGAAAAATCACTTTTATTTGCCTTCAGCCAGTAATTAAGGGTCGTAAAAACCCCATAGGGGTTTTCCCCGGGACAAAAATGGCTTCCCATAATGAACCAAGTGTGAACAGAACATAATATGTTTTTTTGTTACAAAAAAAAAAAAAAATATTAACATTTTATACAATTTCATTTACAGGATAAGGTTTGTTTAGAAATCTTAGTTAAAAATAGCCAAAGCAAATGTCAATGGGGGAAACTATTGCTAAACTAGCCATAGCAAATCATAATGATAAACTAATGCTAAAGAGTCAAACTGACCATAGCAAATCTCAATGGAGGGACTATCCACTCGGGATTTTTTTCCAACCAAAGATCTCTTATCTTTGTTCCCACAAACATTCCTTGTTTAGTTAAGCCTATGTAGCAACGGACTTCAACAGGGTTACTTCAAATCTTGCTACAGCGATCTTGAATAATAATAGACCCAGGATCAATTAAACAATATTGCCCAAAATGTCGACCCTACCAAACCAAGAACGATAATATAATACTTTGGAGTAACCCTTCTAGGACTGAGACCCTCTTAGGTCTCAGCGAACCATAAAAAAAATACAAAAGCGCGAATCTTGATATGCTGCTCTTTTCATCATTTTTTAGATTTTCTCCATAAATGCCGCCATTTTTAAAAACAACTCAAAAAATATATCTTGTTTACTTTCCCTAACAATACGCAGTAATACGCTCTGTCATAAATATCAGGTTTTCTGAGTAAAAAACAACAACAAAAAATTGATAGGAAAATCGAAAGAAAAAAAAATCCGCTAATTTTATGGGCGAGTATATATTTCATCGATCTTTGAAGGAAAAATATCTGCAGTGAACTTGAGATACGTTACCTGTACAATTCATTTCTTACATAGTTTCACAAATTTCTCTTACATAGTTTCACAAATTTCTCGCACCATTTTGATTCGATTTAATGTGCGACGGATGGTATTTTGATCTAATTTGGTATTCGAGAACCAAATTGGACTCTCAGATACGCACGAATGTTCCGGAGACAAATATAAATGATCGTAGCTATTCTTCACCGTGTCCGGACTGAAAAAATAAAAGTAACATAAAAAATGATTGCGTGTACTTATGTACGCGCGTGAGAAGTACTTCTTTTTAANAAACATACTACCGCACCCGGGAGTGGACTCAGAACCTACCAACTATGAAACAGAGGCCTTGCCACTGAGCCACGATGTTCTATGGATATAGAATGAGAAAATACAATATTTAAATTTAACTCCCACCATTTTTTCATAACTAACTCCATCTTCATTATTTTTTCATAACTAACTTCATCTCTGTTAATTTTGTATTACACTGATGCGGTGATAATTTTTGGTTACAGGTGCGCGCGCATCTTAAAATTTCACTCTCATCATTTTTTCATAACGCACCTAAAGAAGTATAACTTCAATAATATTGCAGGGTTGCTTTCTGTATTATATTACGCAATCAGCTCAGATGGGATTCTGCCTATGAAGATTTTCACCCTCAAGTAACATCTCACGTATGACCTATTTTCACTATGGAAGTTTATAAGTCATAGTTGGATTGGAAGAAATTACGCCTTCGGTCTATTTCAAAGACTAGTTGCTGAACATAATGTTGTTGTAGCGGTGTGCCCCCCCCCCCAAAAAAAAAGAACTGTTCTCCCATTTCCAGAATCAGGTTTAGGAAAAGGGTAGACAATTTGAAACCAATCTCAGCTTTTAAGCTGACTTTGAAGACAAAGAGAGGGTATTCAAGACTGGGCATGATCTTTAGATTTTCTAAATTCATGCATGCCCCAGATTTTATCCAAGCCCTCGTGCGATCAGTTCTAGAGTATAAATCAATCGTATGGACCCCGCAAAACAAGGTTGCCATAAAATCCGCAGAGAGACTGCAGGTTCGCTTTGATGGGAACCTTTTCAACAAAGAAAATAACTTTTATACCTTCTACCCACACTACATTGAGTTATAGATTATTGATTGATCACCTCCAACTTGACTCCTTAGAGACGATGCATAAATATGTTATTTGTGAGGGGTTGGTCAATCATCAATGTCCAGTAGAACTTGTATCCTTCAGGATACCCAGACCCATTATCTGGGACCTATGTCATAAAACTGCATCACAGGAAAAATGCATATATTGGAAGTAAATTTTAACATCTTAGCAG
The DNA here is from genome assembly GCA_012654025.1 of Pachypsylla venusta. Taxonomy (NCBI): domain Eukaryota; kingdom Metazoa; phylum Arthropoda; class Insecta; order Hemiptera; family Aphalaridae; genus Pachypsylla; species Pachypsylla venusta. The sequence continues at coordinate 17,755,897 of CM022884.1, forward strand.
TGTTGTTGTCTGTTATGCAAGCCAGTAATATATGCATTTTGACAGTATTACTGGACTTATATTAAGTTTTATAAAGCTGACCCCAGGTCTTCTGGGGGTATTTTGTTTACTAGCAGGGTCGTACCCAACATTTTTTTTTGGGGGGGGAGGGTCCGAAGTATTCACAGCCAAGCCAGGACTAACACCTGAAAATGATTATCATGGAAGGTGATGTTTTGTTGTTGTTGTTGTTGTTGTTGGTGTTGCTGCTGCTGCTGTTGTTGTTTTTGCTGTTTTTTTTTAATATTATATAGGTCACGTACAAAGTAGATTATTTTCATAAAAAAAAGATGGAAATTTCGGGGGGACCCCTGGACCCCCCCCCCCCGTTTACTGATCCCAATTTTTCATGCTCCACCAAGCAATAATAGGGGGACTTATATGTTCAAGTCCCCTCTATTAAGAGCCATGGCCCTCTGCAACAGTATGCCGGTGAAGTCAGAAAATGTTCTAAGACAGTAGTGTCCCTTGAGAGCGTCAGTAGTTACTGCATTGGTGTCTGAAGCCCGCCAGCATTAATACCAAAAAGGTTTTGATAGAACTGCGATCATACGCGGTCGTGTCGGTGCGTAATCCGGCAATCGTATCACTGAAAATAATAAGCCAGAACACCTCTGGATACTATGTGCGATCATACGCGGTCGCGTCGGTGCGTAATCCGGCAATCGTATCACTGAAAATAATAAGCCAGAACACCTCTGGATACTATGTGCGATCATACGCGGTCGCGTCGGTGCGTAATCCGGCCATCGTATCACTGAAAATAATAAGCCAGAACATCTCTGGATACTACTTACAATTTTGAGAGGTAAAATTCATAAATAATAAGCCAGAACATCTCTGGATACTACTTACCATTTTGAGAGGTAAAATTCATAAATAATAAGCCAGAACATCTCTGGATACTACTTACCATTTTGAGAGGTAAAATTCATAAATAATAAGCCAGAACATCTCTGGATACTACTTACCATTTTGAGAGGTAAAATTCATAAATAATAAGCCAGAACATCTCTGGATACTACTTACCATTTTGAGAGGTAAAATTCATAAATAATAAGCCAGAACATCTCTGGATACTACTTACCATTTTGAGAGGTAAAATTCATAAATAATAAGCCAGAACATCTCTGGATACTACTTACCATTTTGAGAGGTAAAATTCATAAATAATAAGCCAGAACATCTCTGGATACTACTTACCATTTTGAGAGGTAAAATTCATAAATAATAAGCCAGAACATCTCTGGATACTACTTACCATTTTGAGAGGTAAAATTCATAAATAATAAGCCAGAACATCTCTGGATACTACTTACCATTTTGAGAGGTAAAATTCATAAATAATAAGCCAGAACATCTCTGGATACTACTTACCATTTTGAGAGGTAAAATTCATAAATAATAAGCCAGAACATCTCTGGATACTACTTACCATTTTGAGAGGTAAAATTCATAAATAATAAGCCAGAACATCTCTGGATACTACTTACCATTTTGAGAGGTAAAATTCATAAATAATAAGCCAGAACATCTCTGGATACTACTTACCATTTTGAGAGGTAAAATTCATAAATAATAAGCCAGAACATCTCTGGATACTACTTACCATTTTGAGAGGTAAAATTCATAAATAATAAGCCAGAACATCTCTGGATACTACTTACCATTTTGAGAGGTAAAATTCATAAATAATAAGCCAGAACATCTCTGGATACTACTTACCATTTTGAGAGGTAAAATTCATAAATAATAAGCCAGAACATCTCTGGATACTACTTACCATTTTGAGAGGTAAAATTCATAAATAATAAGCCAGAACATCTCTGGATACTACTTACCATTTTGAGAGGTAAAATTCATAAATAATAAGCCAGAACATCTCTGGATACTACTTACCATTTTGAGAGGTAAAATTCATAAATAATAAGCCAGAACATCTCTGGATACTACTTACCATTTTGAGAGGTAAAATTCATAAATAATAAGCCAGAACATCTCTGGATACTACTTACCATTTTGAGAGGTAAAATTCATAAATAATAAGCCAGAACATCTCTGGATACTACTTACCATTTTGAGAGGTAAAATTCATAAATAATAAGCCAGAACATCTCTGGATACTACTTACCATTTTGAGAGGTAAAATTCATAAATAATAAGCCAGAACATCTCTGGATACTACTTACCATTTTGAGAGGTAAAATTCATAAATAATAAGCCAGAACATCTCTGGATACTACTTACCATTTTGAGAGGTAAAATTCATAAATAATAAGCCAGAACATCTCTGGATACTACTTACCATTTTGAGAGGTAAAATTCATAAATAATAAGCCAGAACATCTCTGGATACTACTTACCATTTTGAGAGGTAAAATTCATAAATAATAAGCCAGAACATCTCTGGATACTACTTACCATTTTGAGAGGTAAAATTCATAAATAATAAGCCAGAACATCTCTGGATACTACTTACCATTTTGAGAGGTAAAATTCATAAATAATAAGCCAGAACATCTCTGGATACTACTTACCATTTTGAGAGGTAAAATTCATAAATAATAAGCCAGAACATCTCTGGATACTACTTACCATTTTGAGAGGTAAAATTCATAAATAATAAGCCAGAACATCTCTGGATACTACTTACCATTTTGAGAGGTAAAATTCATAAATAATAAGCCAGAACATCTCTGGATACTACTTACCATTTTGAGAGGTAAAATTCATAAATAATAAGCCAGAACATCTCTGGATACTACTTACCATTTTGAGAGGTAAAATTCATAAATAATAAGCCAGAACATCTCTGGATACTACTTACCATTTTGAGAGGTAAAATTCATAAATAATAAGCCAGAACATCTCTGGATACTACTTACCATTTTGAGAGGTAAAATTCATAAATAATAAGCCAGAACATCTCTGGATACTACTTACCATTTTGAGAGGTAAAATTCATAAATAATAAGCCAGAACATCTCTGGATACTACTTACCATTTTGAGAGGTAAAATTCATAAATAATAAGCCAGAACATCTCTGGATACTACTTACCATTTTGAGAGGTAAAATTCATAAATNGACAGGAGGATTGAAGCTAATAGACCGGACATAGTTTTAATCGATAAAATTAAGAAAACTGTAAAACTCATTGACATCGCCCATCCAGCAGATCACAACATCATCACCACAACAGCTGTAAAAATTCACAAGTATCAGGATCTGGCCATCGAAATAAGTAACTTGTGGAATATGAGCTGTGAAACAATCCCCGTGGTAATTTCTACTAACGGTGTCATCCATCCCAGCTTTTACCAATACACAAAAGAAAATCCACATTCCATCCTACCTCATTCATGAAATGCAGAAATCAGTTCTCCTCGAAAATTGCCGCCTAGTACGAAGATTTCTAACACATTCCTCCTAACTCCAATATCATCTATTAAAAATAGATCCATGTCTGCCACGAAAATGGCCCATAGATCTACATTCGGAAAATACCATTTAACTATGAGAAATAAAATAAATAGAAGAACATAAATTGACAGCCTAGCCAGGACTAACACCTTAAAATGATTATCATAGAAGGTGATGTTGTTGTTGTTGTTGATATTGTTGTTACTGTTGTTGTAGCTGCTGTTTTTGTTGTTGATATTGTTGTTGCTGTTGTTGTAGCTGCTGTTTTTGTTGTTGATGTTGTTGATATTGTTGTTACTGTTGTTGTAGCTGCTGTTTTTGTTGTTGTTGTTGTAGCTGCTGTTTTTGTTGTTGATGTTGTTGATATTGTTGTTACTGTTGTTGATGTTGTTGATATTGTTGTTGTTGATGTTTCTGTTGTTGGTGCTACTGTTGTAGATGTTTTTTTGTTTGTTTTTGTTGTTGATATTGTTGTTGTAGCTGCTGTTTTTTTAAAAATATTATAGGTCACGTGTAGAGTATTTAAAAAAAAAAAAAAACGATTGAAATTTCGGGGGGGGGGAGTCTGGACCCCATAGACCACTCCTGGGTACGGCCTTGGTTAAAGTTTAAGACGTTTAAAGTACCTATTTCTGATCATAGTTGAGTTTTAATTATTCTACGTATTGTGAGTAGTTTGGTGAGCTGATTAGATTCGGCCATAGGCTGTAATGTTAGTTGACCCGATGAGTTCATCGGGTGTCATTGACCCCAACTTTCATAAAACACAGCACTTACTTCCTTTATAAAATTGAACAGTATAAAGTTGAGTTCATGGGGTGTCATTGACCCCAACTTTCATAAAACACAGCACTTACTTCCTTTATAACATGGAACAGTATAAAGTTCAGTTCATCGGGTGTCATTGACCCCAACTTTCATAAAACACAGCACTTACTTCCTTTATAAAATGGAACAGTATAAAGTTGAGTTCATCGGGTGTCATTGACCCCAACTTTCATAAAACACAACACTTACTTCCTTTATAAAATGGAACAGTATAAAGTTGAGTTCATCGGGTGTCATGGACAGTATATCAGTCTTGTGCACTTTCAACGACCTCGATTTCTTTCCGTCCAGCTCGCCAAATCTACTCTCTATTTCTTGGTTAGAATCTTCAATGAATTTCTTGAGTGCGTTTACACCGATCATAAACTGGAAGACAAGAAGAAAACAAATCAGTCAAGAGACAATCTTATTTGCATAATGGTACAAAAAATAGCCTCAGTAGATCAGTTGGTTGAAGCGGTTTATTCGAAACCAGCGGGCTGTTGGCTCGAATCTAACTCCATTCCCCCACCTCTTCGAAATATTGGTCACAACAAATCTAAATAAAGGTCGCAGTGATAACTGCAATCAGACTCAATAGAGACCTCTGTAGCAATAGTTACCCATTGCGATTTGATATGCTAGTAGAAAACTAGCTTATTTTGAGGTAGCGGCACCTGTTGTCTACTTATCAATAGAGACCTGCGACTAGGGACGACGTGACGGGCAAACATATTTTGAGGGGGGGAGGCACCTTGAAACTTAAAATATCAAATCTGGTGGGGGAGCGGATTTTTCTAAAATAAATAATAAACCCATGCTAAATTGGCAGAGTTTTTTTTTACTTTCCTTATCCTATAAAAAGGAAAGTATTGTAGTGGGTTGAAATGTCCGATGTCGAGTTTCAAAATAGGTTTTCTGGTCCCCAGATACCAAATCTCGAGTTTCTGTCATTGGCCGTGTGTGTGTCTGTTCGTTTGTCTGTCCTATGAACGAGATATCCCAAGAACAGTAAATGCTCGAGACTTGAAATTTATTATGTATGTACGAATATCATATTATAAAATGTAAATGTATATTTCTTTTTGTATGTCACAATGTTTGTGGGCATCATAGCATTACAAGATATTATCAACATTCACTCCAATATCACTAAGCCTTAAGCTACACTTTAACAATTTTTACCTTATAATGCTACCACTTGTCGCTATTACCATAGCTTCTCAATTGTCCTCAGGAGGCTGAGTTAACCCCAAACACAACCAGACCAAGTAGAAAATTCGAAAAAATCTTTTCCAAATTTTCGACCCGTCCAGGAATCGAACCCAGAACCTCCTTGGTGCAAGCCGAATGTGATGCGCACTCTGCCACGGAGACGTCTATATCATATTTATGACAAAAACTACGAAGCTTTTGATTGAAATGTACAATCAACTATTAGTCGTATTTTGCCATTTTTTAGTGGTTTTCACGAATCCTCTCTAAAAAGTGAACGGTTGGTTTTAGGAAGAACACTGCTAAAACATTCAGAACGTGTGGGCATATACTTCCAACATTGCCGTGCCGTGTGGGAACCCTGGAGTTCTTCTAGATTACCTTCAAGGAAGCCTCTTTGTATTCTCAGAAGCAGGTGTAACTATTGTGACTGTCGGTGCTGGGGTTTGGTACAGAAGGAATATCTTCTGTTTTATTATATTACCTTCAAGG
>CM022884.1:17763971-17782013 GCA_012654025.1 Pachypsylla venusta
ATCCGAATGGTACACTCCTGGCGGGGTCCTAACCAACACTTCATCGCAGTCCAAATTACCGTCTTCATCTTCTATTAAATGTCCCAAATATTCAGTGGGTATGAAATCTCTCACTTACCTTCAACCGAATGGTACACTCCTGGAGGGGTCCTAACCAACACTTCATCGTAGCCCAAATTACCGTCTTCGTCTTCTATTAAATGTCCCAAATATTCAGTGGGTCTGAAATACTTTGTTGGAAATATTCTCAGAAGCAGGTGTAACTATTGTGACTGTTGGTGCTGGGGTTGGTACAGAAGGAATATCTTCTGTTTTATTTCTTTTCCCTCGTCTTTGACTTGTGCTTTGTTGAGAAGTACCTGAACACACACAAAAAAAGTACACATCAAAAAGGGTTACAATGAGTATATTTTACTCATTCATCAGATTTACACTTTAGAAGTTGCTAGTGATAGATTCCTATTCAAGCACGGATCTTATATAAGCTTGGTACAAGGCATCAGAATCCCAGATATACTTGGAATACCTGATAACCATACCAAAATTTTTTATAGCCTTTTTTCTGTGATCTCTTGAATATATTTTTTTGAAATTTAGGTTTGGCTGAAATGTTACGCCCAAATCTTTGTATTAATCTGTATAATCAATCCGGGTATTGTTTATGTAGTACGTATGTCTATATGGGTTACTTTCATTCGTGTATATTACAGCAGAGACCATGAATAAAGCTCTAGCCCCCAAGATGGTTGGTTCTTCGTACCGGGGCTACCCGTGCCCTCAGGCACGGCCAAAGACCATCAACACCGTTCCGATGACAACTCACTGTGTTTTTCCTCAATTGGAACCAGCCGTGCTGCTCCAGATACTTCCTCAAAGAGTTGGTATATAAATCCTTGCTAAACCCTGAAGTATCTGATCGTTGTCGTCTATGTATGCCGGCTGCGCATGATGTAAATCATAAGCAGCCAGCAACTATCCATCAAACCCAACTATTCTAGAGCCGTCAGCATTATGGACAGATCCTGTTGGAGAAGCCGCCTTTCTTGGCCTGGAGACACAGTGAGAGTCGTTGAGAACGTTAATAACAACAATAAAGCTCTCGACATCTTTCAACACTCATCATACAAACCAACCAGGAGGTTCAAGGAGACTTCATATGAGTGGTGAAAGATTAAATTAATGTTTACAAATTATGAGTTATCATAAGACAAACAACGACAAATATAAGGGACTGCTTAGAATTCCAAGAGGTAGTCAAGCCAGAGATAGGTGTCACGAGATCACAAGCTGGTTATAAGTTATTCTGCAACCCCACTGGAGCGTTCCTCATTCCATCATCTTCCATACAGGCTGGATTTGACTCAAAGGACAACAAACCACAGTCCTACAATAATATCATCGCTTAACTTTTTTTGGAGTGAAAGTTTAAACCGATATTTTGGGGCAATTGCGATATGGAGGTAATATTTTCAAAGAAACTGACGTGAAAAATATAAAAATATGCCCATTTCAACAAATTAATTGGATCATCTCCATTTTCTAAGTATAGATACCAATCAATAATGTATTTCTCTGGCCAACTCTTCCTTATTACTTCCTGCCTGGTTACTCAACAAATTAATTGGATCATCTCCATTTTCTAAGTATAGATACCAATCAATAATGTATTTCTCTGACCAACTATTCTTTATTACTTACTTCCTGATTGGTTACTGGACGAGTCGGGAGATTTGGCTCGCCCTCGAGTTCTGCTTGTACTTTGACCGACAACCCCTGACAAAGAATTTCTAGATCGGCCCGATCTTCGAGTACTTCTTTTTCGTTTTCGTGGTAATTCCTCTTCAAAATCAGGATCATCAACATCTTCAGAGTAATCAGGACAGAAATCTAAAATGAAAAATAAAGTTAACATATTTTTTTTTAACACAACAGGAGTTTTCTTGCTATAAGTTTCAAATACTTACTATGTCAAATCACATTTGAATCATCATCATCACCATCTTCTAAAGGCAATGCCTTGTCGTTCCCGCCATTGAAATCTATCTGATGCTACTGTTTTCATTTCGCTGTAATTTTGGAACTCTATTCTGGTGTAGATATGTTTGAAGAGAGAAGTTCTTGGTCGTCCAATCTTCTATTAAATGTCCCAAATATTCAGTGGGTATGAAATCTCTTGGAGTTAAATTTTGACTATCAAAAAATGTAGACGTTGATGGCGTTGAGTGTTGACTTGACAAACTTCGTCTCGTTGATACAGTAGGCGTTGTTACCGTTGATTGAACAACGTCTTGTTGTTCTTCTGGTGGAGACGAGTCCGATTGATCTTCATCTTCATCATCGTCGTCTGAGTCGTAAGATTTTCGACGTTTTCGAGTTTGTCGCCCACCACGGCCTCTTCCACGACCTCGACCACCTCTCCCGCGACCACGGGCCCTTCCTCTTCTTGAAGGAGATGGAACTTCAGGCTGCAAGAATGTAAACAAAAACTGATTTAATTTTGGATAATGAAAAGGTCATTACCATGGACCAGTGATTCTCCACCTTTATGTTATGGAGCTAGAGTTTCCGTGACACTCTCCTTAAAAAGCCAAAAAACTGGCAAAAATAGGTTCGTCACTTTTGTTGGAACTGATCCATAGAAGCTGATTTCAGAATGTTGCGACGCACTGAAGTTCACAAGGTTCAGCAGTGGGCTGATACTCTCGGTCAGCAGTTAAAATTTCATATCAGTTAGCAGTTAAAATTTCATTTTCCAAAAGAAAAACTCTGTCTGAGTAAAGATGAACTGAAAATACTCAGAGGCCTCCTCACAGGTCTTCGCAGCCTCAACTATCATTTTAACAAATTTGCTATAACTGAACACCCAACCTGATGTCTCTGCAAAGAGGCACGGAAGACAGCAGAACATATAATCTGTGAAGGCAGAGCCGCAACTCATCTCTCATCTTAATATATAAATCAGAAATTTGTGTGTATCTGTGTACCTATGTGGTAGGGGTTGTCTGCTACAATACCACAGCCCAAATGGTAGCAGATAGCGAAAAATGTATGGGAATGGACCCCCGCCGCCGCCGCCAATTCATGGTCTACGACCCTAGGAAAATTATCGGAACTAATATATGTCGAGCCATTTTTGAGTTGCGGTCAAATTTCTAATTTCTTCTCCAAAATCGGACAGTCACGGTCCGATATCTTAAATTTTGTCGCGACGACAAATCAACTCGAAGCGAGAAAGTTTTATGTGGCTGTTTAGTTATTATTTTAGGGCATTTTCTGCAAAGGTGGGGCCAGCGATTCCAGAGTTACAAGTTCGAAACCGGGAACGGGGGTAATATAAAATTTATAAAATACTAATATGTCAAAATGCCCATCCCTTTAAAGAGCCTGCTACGTTTTTAAAGCTTGCAATATACAGGGTGGACACAAACCAATACCCCCCCCCCCAATTCCAATGTCCTTAAAAAACAAAAAAGCTATATAAGAATTGTAGCGAAGCACGGGCGAAACAGCTGGTAAAAGACTAAAATACTTCTGTAGATTGATCCTCGTTCTACTTTAACTAAAAATATGATTCAATGTCAGATCTAAGTACCAGCATTTGGAGTGGCCGATCTCCGTCGTCGAGGTGTTACGACCATTGACTCTTGGTCCGGAAGTTGTGGGTTCAAATCCCGTCCGGAGCGAAAATATTCTGATCCAATTTTCTCGTTTCGTTAATGGTATGGCTGTAAAAAGGAGAGCCCTGAAATAATGCGAAAGCGGTTCCGGGGCATAACTTTTAGTTAAAAAAAGAGAAAGGATAGTCACTTTAAGCCTATATCTTAACGCTTAACGCGTTCTAAAATTAATTTGAGGGACCTTGAATACTGCACTAGCAGCCGGCAGGGTTGGCATGTTTAAAACAAACTGTTTTAAACAAGTGTTTAAAACACTGTTTTAAACATAGCGGTTGTTTTAAACATGTTTTAAACACCTGTTTGAAACATGTTTTTTTTTAGCTGTTAAACACTATGTTTTTTTTTTCTACTATGTTTTTTTTCTATCTCGAATGGTACCTCCTCTTACAAGCAACCCGGATGACGTTATGCGCAGAAGAGGACGAGTTTTGGTTTTGCCTTGTCCTACCTTGTCTCTCCTTTACACCATGACTTGCAATATAAAATTATTTCCTAACGAGGAGGACAATTTGTTTAGAAAAAATATTTTGTAACGGTCATTTGGTGGCTGCTAAATGTCTAGCGAGGTGTTGAGTAACAACCGGCATGAAGTCAACGCCGTAAAAAAACGCATGTGGTGTGAAATTTGATATCAATGACGTCATCCCCTGATATTTCAATCAACGACGTTGAGTTTTGTGGGAAAAAAAACTCCCCTATTGATATCGATAGTTATTTATTTAATCCGTGAGTTGTTTTTATTTGCTCTCATTGTAATTGGTATCTATTTGCTTTCTCTTCCTATATGACGACATCATCTGATTTCATTTCACTACTCAACACGTTGAGTAAAGTGTTGTATCTCTTTCTCTCTCATTCTCATTGTAATTGGTATCTATTTGCTTTCTCTTCCTATATGACGACATCATCTGATTTCATTTCACTACTCAACACGTTGAATAAAAAAAACCCTACCCCAATATCGATTCTCCATAATTTTGTACAAAAAACTTGCATATTGCAGAAGTGAAATTGTATTTTAGAGAGTAATTTTTATGTTAAAACACAGAACATTGATGGTCATTCTGTGGTTTAAAACGTTTTAAACAGTGTTTAAAACGTTTTAAACGTTTTTTTTTTTTATTGTTTAAAACATGTTTTAAACAAAAAAAAAAAACGTTTAAAACGTTTTATTTAAAAAAAACGTTTTTTATGCCAAACCTGGCAGCCAGCCATTTTTGTTTTTCAAGGATAATGGAAATTGTGGAGGGGGGAGGGCATGCATCTCGTTTCCGGAATGGTATGGCTGTAAAAAGAAGTGCCCTGAAGTTGAGATACATCCTGGTATGAGGTTACCGAAAAAGTTTTGATGGCCCTTGGCTGGAACTGTGATGACATGCGTTCGATGTCATCCTAGTGCGTAAAACCGGCAAATGTTAGGACGCCAGATAATGAGGACGTCAAATGTATGAATAGAACGGTTACTTACCACCTTAGGATGGTTAACAATTAATACATTTGGAGCAACAGGAGGTAAAATTTGATTTGGATTTTTCACTATTGTACTAAGTTGTATGGCAGACTCCGGATCTACAATGTCTCCTTTACTGATGGCTGTTGCGTCTTCGTTTTCCTGATTGTAACCATCATTGGCATAGCTAACAGAAGAGGCAAGTGGGTCTATTTGTTTTTTGAGATCTGAAAAGAAAAGAGAAAGAAGAAATAAAGTGTGATCGAATCTTTCAATAAGTCAGTATTGGTTACTATTTAAACATTCCGTCCCATGCAGAATAAAACATATATAATAAATGTATATTTATTTGTGTTAGTATATCACAATTTGTGTGGGCATCATAGCATTACAAGGTATTCTCAACAATCACTCCAACATCACTAAATCTAATATCCTTATAATGCTACCAGGAGGCTGAGTTACCCCCAAACACAACCAGACCAAGTAGAAAATTCGAAAAAAACTTTTCCAAATTTTCGACAAGCACGGTTCCAGAATGTTCTGGTGCGTAGAACCGGAGATATTTATGCTGCATAAATTAACATTGCTTATCCACTAATTGACATTGCTAATATACTAATTGGCATTGCTAATCCACTAATTAACATTGCTAATTCACTAATTGACATTGCTAATATACTAACTGTCATTGCTAATCCACTAATTGACGATGCTAATATACTAATTGCCATCGCTCATCCACTAATTGACATAGCGAATACACTAATTGACACTATTTCCTCCATAACAACACTCACCATTTTCAGTATCACTTTCTGTTCCAAGAGGATCTTGACTAGCATCGGCTGCTCCCGGGCCAACTTCATCATCCGAAGTGACCACTTCTTCTTGTGGTATTGAACTGGCCGCCATTTGGGCCATCATTAACATTTCCGCTTCAAAGGGATCTGACGGGATCTTTTCAAAAATATTCTGTGGACAACAACAAACAAAAATTACCAGCCAGCGTCTATGACACGTTGAGTACACCAGTAGATCACTGAAGTTAAGCAACGTCCAGCAAGGTTGTACCATGTGGGTGGCCGCGTGAGTTCGCGCGTTGCTGGCTACTTTTTCGGCCCAACCCAGGCTGGGTGAGGTCAATGTGGGTAGCTGGTTTGCTATTTTCCAGCGAATGGAGGGTAAAATCCCATAAGATCACTGAAGTAAAGCAACAGCCAGCAAGGTTTTACCAAGTGGGTGTCCACGTAGATTCGCGCCCTTGTGTTGCCGGGTTTTTTCGGCCCACACTGGATGAGGTCAATGTGTGTAGCTGATTTAAAAGGGCATTTGGTTAGAGCATCTTCAACAGCACAGGTGTGAATTTCTTTGTTGCACAGCTTTTGATGGAGCGGGCCAATGGTGGGAGATGGAATATATTGTATTTTTTTTTTTTTTTTTTTTTTTTTTTTTTTTTTTTTTTTTTTTTTNATCAAGATGATCAGGTGTTCACGTTAGTGTTGTAGTCATTTATAGAAAAAAAATATCTTAATAAAAATTTTGTAAAATCATTTTCAAAAAAAGAAAGTATTGAGCCTCCTGAACCCCCCGCCCCCGGGGGCCAGGGGCCCCAAATTTTTCAAAATCAAAACGCCCTTAAACCAGTTTCTACAATAAACCGCGAAAAAGATAAAAATCGTTTTCAAAAAACATCCCTGGGGGGCCCCCAAAAACTATACATCAAATTTCCTTCATGTCCTAAACATGTATACCAAAATTTCGTCAAAATCGGATGAAAATTGTGGCTTGTATCGCGTAACACGGGTCAAAAGTGGAGTTCACTAATGTTCACAATAATGAGAGTAAGAGAGAAAGACATACCCCTTCCAGCAACTATCTTTTTCTAACACACAAGGTTGCAAATTTATAATGTAATGCAAAGGAAGGCGCTTCTTTAATTTTGTATTTATTTCACTGTGTTACCCTAATCATACCTCAATGCTCTTCAAAATTCCTTTGATTGAGTTTCTTGATGTCGGAATGAACACCGGGACAGGGATTGGTAATGGAATGGGCACTGGCACAGGAAATGGTTGTGAATACATAGCCATGGGCGCAGGAACATAGATTGGGACTGGCACAGGAATCAAAATGGGTTTGAAATCTGAAATTCAAACACAAAGTACACACACGAGTCAAAAGTAGATATATTTTAGCCATGGGCACAGGAACATAGATCGGGACTAGCACAGGAATCAAGATGGGTTTTAAATCTGAAATTCAAACACAAAGTACACAACCAAGTCAAAAGTACATATATTTTAGCCATGGGCGCAGGAACATAGATCGGGACTGGCACAGGAATCAAGATGGGTTTGAAATTTGAAATTCAAACACAAAGTACACACACGAGTCAAAAGTACATATATTTTAGCCATGGGCGCAGGAACATAGATCGGGATTGGCACAGGAATCAAGATGGGTTTGAAATCTGAAATTCAAACACAAAGTACACACACGAGTCAAAAGTACATATATCTTAGACATTGGGGCAGGAACATAGATCGGGACTGGCACAGGAATCAAAATGGGTTTGAAATCTGAAATTCAAACACAAAGTACACACACGAGTCAAAAGTACATATATTTTAGCCATGGGCGCAGGAACATAGATCGGCACTGGCACAGGAATCAAAATAAGTTTGAAATCTGAAATTCAAACACAAAGTACACACACGAGTCAAAAGTACATATATTTTAGACATTGGACGCAGGAACATAGATCGGGACTGGCACAGGAATCAAGATGAGTTTGAAATCTGAAATTCAAACACAAAGTACACACACGAGTCAAAAGTACATATATTTTAGACATGGGCGCAGGAACATAGATCGGGACTGGCACAGGAATCAAGATGGGTTTGAAATCTGAAATTCAAACCACTTCAAAAGTTGGGAGATTTTTTTAAACCTACTGTTTTATTATTTATATTTCATCACGAATACTTTTACAAAAATAGTATTTTGTTCCTGAGATCATTAATGTCCATTTAAACCCAAATGCGACAAAAATAAATTTTTTTAAAATCAGTCAACGTTGGAAAATATGATGTTTTTTATTCGATTTTCAAATTCCAGAGGTTCATCATTGAAAATAATAAACCAAAAATAGGATGCCTGTTGGATTGATTGGCAGTCCAAACCATCTAGTTGATACCTGGACGCGGACTATAAATCAGATTCAAGTTTAAAACCAATTCGACCCAACGTCTATCGCTCGTTGAATAAACCAGTTTCCGTTAGATCACTGAAGATAAGCAACGTCCGGCGAGGTTGTACCATGTAGGTGTCCACGTGGATTCGCGCGTTGCTGGCTACTTTTTCGGCCCAACCCAGGCTGGGTGAGGTCAATGTGAGTAGCTGGTTTATAACTTTCCAGCGAATGAAAGGTAAAATTCTCGCCTTGAATGATCAGTAGTGGCTTAGTTAAAGAGGCTTTCAGCCAAATAAAAAAAAAAAAAACAATCCGCGCAAGCAACGATAGGGATCTGGCCAAAATCAAATTGGACTGGCTTACCTGTTTGTGTTGATTTTGTAGTATTAATTGGTTTACAATAGACACCTTTGGTTACCATGGCCGGTTTGACCTGAGTAACTTTATTACACATTACAGGAGGTGGTTTGGTTAATTTCAATGAAAAATTGAAGTCCGCACTTGACACGGGAGGGCCTTTCTTAAACGCAGAAAATTGAACTGATGTCTGAAATTAAAAATTCAAATTATGTTTATACTGTGAGAGGTCTATTGGTTGCGTACTGAATATGAAAAATTACACATACAAAAGACGAATGGAACGAAATAAAGCAAAGAACATGGTGGAGCAACAAAGAATCCATAATCTAAAACAATCAATTACAGGGTGTCTACCAAATAGTCAAAGTGAAATTCCCTGACTTTTCCAGGTTTTCCAGTCTACTTTTCCAGTGTACTTTTTCGACGTGTTTCATGTTATAAGAGAGTTACCAAATGCTCACAAAGCAGTTCAAAACAAAAGCTGTTATGTGGACAAATAAATTTATTTTTAATTATATTAAATGTATTGGGCGATGGAGTCGTCACATCCCTACGCCGGAATAAAGAAAAAAGTCATATGTACAACAAAACTGGCATTTGAGGTTGAAAAAAAAGACTCAATATATAAACGTCATAGACAAAAATTTGAGAAGAAAAAGATAATAGGCGCCGCAGGCGAAATTTTTCAGGAAAAGCATGTTCACGCATAAAATTGGCCATTGAGATAAAAAAAAAACTTTTTGCGTTATTTCGGCGTTTTTTCCTAAATTCCCTGACTTTTCCCTGACATTTCCAGTCTCCTAAAATTCCCTGACAGTTCCATGTTTTCCAGTCTGGTAGACACCCTGAATTAGTCCCATTAAGGAGCGCGGTAGCGCTCCGCCCCCCAAGTCAAAAAAATGCGGTAGCTACCAAGAGTATATTATACGCCACAGCTTACATTGCCGATTTCAGCAACTTCCAGAGAAAAAACTACACACCTCAGGATAAAAAATATTTCCTACGTATGGGGCGTACTCAGAGACGAAGTATATGAAATTTCAACAAAATCGGTTAAGTCAAATCGGAGATATAGGCTTCTGAAAAGTACACTTTTTTTCTCATCGTCTGCTGCTGCTGCTGTTTCTTTGATGTTGACGCACCTACAGCCAAAACTACTGCTCCGATTTTGATGAACGATAGCCCATTTTTTCTCGTGAGTGGCAGATGTGCCTTTTGATACTTATATTGTCCCTCAGTGGGTCCTTCATCCCCAAATTTCCAAAAACCCTCAAAATTGGGGGTATTTATTTGGTCAAAAATATACGGGGTGTAATTTATCTCATATACAGGGTGTTATACCAGACAAATAAATTGTTAAGTTCATATTTTTATTTTTCTTTAGTTAGGATTTCCTCGCATGATACATAATGAAATATTATTTTAACATTCAATTATTTATACCGGGTGTAACACATTGATGTAACACATTGATTNCTGATCCTTAAAAATAAATCAACCGAAGGCAGTGATATGTAAACAATTCACAAGATTCATTAACCATGAAAACAATAGTGTAGTTTAAGCAACCACGATGCTGACCAGCCTGATCCTTAAAAATAAATCAACCGAAGGCAGTGATATGTAAACAATTCACAAGATTCATTAACCATGAAAACAATAGTGTAGTTTAAGCAACCACGATGCTGACCAGCCTGATCCTTAAAAATAAATCAACCGAAGGCAGTGATATGTAAACAATTCACAAGATTCATTAACCATGAAAACAATAGTGTAATTTAAGCAACCACGATGCTGACCAGCCTCAAGGCCAATTTTCATTAAATATTTGTTATTTTATTGTTTGTATTTTAAATGTTTATGTAGTCTATGCCACGTTGAATACACCAGTTCCCGATAGATCACTGAATTTAAACAACGTCCAGCGAGGTTGTACCATGTGGGTGTCTACGTGGGTTCGCGCCCTCGTGATGCTGGCTATTTTTTCCGGCTCAACCCAGGCTGGGTGAGGTTAACGTGGGTAGCTGGTTTGCAAGTTTCCAGCGAATGGAGGGTGAACCCCCAGTCTTGAATGACCAATAGATGATAAAGAGGCGTTAATCCAAATTGAAAAAAAAAATGTTTATGTAATAAAAGATTTAAAAAAACAGGCGGTAAGATAAAACTAATGGCATGAAGAAAAATACGAACTGTCGCTCACATTTTTTCTTTATTGACATAGGGGGTGTCAGAAGGAAACTTGGCTCTCTCTCCCATACCTAATAAACCTTAGCAAAACTTGATCCCAAGTATCAGTAAAGTAGAGACATCCAGTCACTGCCGAACTAACATAGGGAAGTACTGTACGACGTCATCTCGAACATGACAAGGAACATAAACAAGAGAAAAAAATTAAAATTCAATAACTTTTTGGACTTTTCTTGACGAATAGCGAAAATTCGTTAATATCCAACTCCAAATTGCTTTTCATTGGCGAATTGCATTTATTTTTATACTTTTTATCTAAAGGGACTCTAGTCCCTAGGGTGAAATACAGAACCTTTTATACAACAACCCCTTCCATGTACATATGTACACAGATTTCTGTATATTTAAATTCTTACCGTATTTGTTTTTTTAGCTGACAATTGTTTTTTAAGTATCGGCGTTTGAGCCGATACTTTGGGTGGAGCGGGTGCCAATGATCGAACATTTGATATGACAAAAGAAGGTGTACTACTCGATGTTGGGTCGAGCCCTTGGTTGTCACTAAGAGTGTCACTCTCATTGCTGGCAGTTGGTTTTATCATGATCTTTTTCACTTTTGAATCTGGTACAGACGTTGACTTTGATTGAAAGATTTGGGTACAAGAATAAGAACAGAAAATGTTGGTCGTTCCGTCGGACTGGCCAAGTTGATATTGAGCTGGTTTCATTGCATGACAACAGTCACATCGAGGACTGAAAATATACAGAATATACAGCGTGAGTCTTAATTAGGGATTACGATCCCGGGATCCCGCCCGAAAATGGCTGAAATTTTGATCCCGGGATTCGCCATCCAATCCCGGGATTTTCGGGATTGACATTGATATAATAAAAACGAACAAAAACTATACTTTTTTATTGAATTTGAAAATGAGGCCCCAATACATCAACCTTGAACGTTACATGAAAGTCGATGTGCTACCATCTGCCATGCAATAAAAAAATGCAAGACCTTTTTAAATCCTTTTCTTCTTTCTTTGTGTAGACCGAATGAACGGATGTGTTGTTTGTATGACTCATGCGAACTATCTAAAAATAGGTACCTAGCCTTTTGGTAAATACAAAGCAGCCGGTATTTCACTTGTTTCAGTTTCTTTTATAGTCAAAAGACTTGTAAAAGTGTGCAATGGCTTAATTTTTAATGTTCTAATATATTCTAACATCTTTTTTGAACGCAACTACTTTTGTGCCCGGTTGGACTTTAAAATAGACAGTTTCATATCGCACAAAAAAGATTCAGATCCTTCATCCGTTTGGAGTCATTTTTTAGTGTCCAAAGACGGTAAAAATGCAATCTGTAAAAAATGTGATGCTATTCTGAAAACTCTTGGTTGATCCACAAAAGGACTCCACACACATCTCCCAAGATAAAAACTTTATTTTTATTTTATCTAATTATTGTAGTAGCTACCTTTTTTTTTAATTTGGCTTAACGTCTCTTTAACATCTATTGGTCATTCAAGACGGGGGTTTTACCCTCCATTCGCTGGAAACTTGCAAACCAGCTACACACATTGACCTCACCCAGCCTGGGTTGGACCGGAAAAAGCCAACGATACGTGGTGTTCCCAAGCGGTCACCCATCCAAGTACTGACCACGCCCGGGCGTTGCTTGACTTCAGTGATCTGACGGGAACTGGTGTATTCAACGTGGTATGATCGTTGGCTATAGTAGCTACCTACTTTTACTTGAAATTTGGAAGATTCCCAATTTTTTTCTAATCCCGAGATCAGTCCCGGGATCCCGGGATTGTGACCGTTCCAGTCCCGAACTTCGGGATTGTCAGGAAGGTTCGGGATCATAATCTCTAGTCTTAATTCATTTTCTCAAAGAAATCCAAAAATTTTAGTTATGTTAGATTGCCAATTTTACTGTCAGATTGCCACCCCTGACACCCCTTTTTCGTTTTGTTGTTGTAGCAATGTTCTCCATAAGATCAACGATTTTCCCCATTTTTTTAATTCTGGTTTGGAAAAATGCTGGAATCCGGTTGAAATGAGGTTACCGAAAAAAGTTTCAACGGCGCATAACTGGATCTCAATTGGAGAGTGCGTATCATCGGGTCACTAAATCCTAGAAAGAAATTCGTCCAAAACAATCTGGTAAGAAGACTGCTCAAACTCTCCGAGCAGTTGAACCTTAGCAGGAGAAATAAGCTTAATCTCAATACACAAAAAGCCCATGAGGCTGAGATGTAAGGATTTCAAACCTTAGGGGATAAAGCTTACTGATATGAATGAATGGAACTTTGATGATAGCCAGCGTCTATGGCACGTTGAATACATCAGTTCCCGTTAGATCACTGAAGTTAAGCAACGTCCAGCGAGGTTGTACCATGTGGGTGTCCGCGTGAGTTCGCGCGTTGCTGGCTACTTTTTCGACCCAACCCAGACTGGGTGAGGTCAATGTGGGTAGCTGGTTTGCAATTTTCCAAAAAATGAGCAACGCACGGAGAAGAGTCCAAAGATCTTTTCACGAACCTAGCACTGAAATTTTCAATTAAAAATGTATACGAAGTTGGGAGTTTGATGGCGGTAAATTTCAATTTTTTGAAAATTTAAATCGATATTTAAGTGGCGAGATAAATATTTTAAAAAATGAAAACACTATAAAACACCATAATTAGATATAAACCATCAATGATATACGAAAAAATAATATTTAAGTAAGTAATAAACGAAAAAGATAAAAAATTAAAAAAATGGGTCCATCAAGGAAAAAATAAAAATGTCTGCCATTCCAAAGAGGTGTTAAGACCCTAATTTTAACGATTTTCGTAAGGAGCTAAGACCTTACATTCCTTCCTGTTAATATATATTCCAAGATAGAACCTAAATACGATAACTTACTTCTTAGTTGTTGTTGTTGCTGTTGTCGTTGCAGTATTTGATACATAAAAATACGTCAAACAATTAATCGAACATAAATGATCTTTTTTAGCTTGCTCCTGCTGGTCGCCACTATTTCGAACAATCATGTCGAAATTATATTTCTTCACTTTACACCAGGAACATTCGACAATTTTTCGATTCAATTGTACGAACGCATTGTGACACAGTTTGTTGCAAAACATTCGATGCGTGCCATTGAAGAAAATTCGTGTCGATGGAATTTCAGATGGATCAAAATATGTGGAACAAGCCTGACAGCATACTGAAAACAAAACACATCAGAGAGCTGGAATTATTCATTGAATGAAGTAAGGTATAGATCTCAAGAGTTGTTTGTAGATATCATCAACCAACACACACCCAAAAGAGAACAGGGGACACTTTCTCCTGATTGCACCCTGGCACAACTTCGGCCGGGATGGTCCAAATTGCTTAATAGTTATATGTCCAGAATAGATGATTCAATAGTAGATACCTGCCCTGATTGTGGAGATGGTGGCCATGATGTCAACCATCTTTTCCAATGTGCGGCCAAACCTACCAACCTTGATGTCAGCTCCCTCTGGCTTAGTCCAGTTGAGGCAGCAACATTTCTTGGTCTTCAAATTGAGAATGTCGATGAATGATGTTACAACAACAACAACAGTACCATAAAATATATTTCTAGCAGTTCTCCTGGTCTAATGGTTATCATACTGGTTTTGCACTTGGGGGAACCGGATTCGATTCCCGGCGGGGTCGGAATTTTTTTGACTTAGTGTTTGTGGTTTCGGGGTGCACTCAGCCTCGTGAGGACGTAGCTACTTTAATGTGAGTAGAGACAGGTGGCGGCATTACCAGAGTAAAAATTGGATTAAGTGGAAAGATTAGATTTAGTGGGAACAGATAAGAGATAACAAAAATGCTACGTTGAAAGTTGATGCCGATTTTCCGACACACACACACACACACACACACACACACACACACACACACACACACACGTACCTGCCTTCATTTTATTTACAAATGTAAACGCTTTCAAACAATTCATACTACACAACGAACTGGCGACTCCTTTCTGATGCATGATCTGATACAATACTGTCCTTGAATTTTTACAAACGACGCATTCTTCACTTCGTTTGAATTTTACTTTAAATTTGGTTTTGTATCTTTGATAACACAATTCATCACAAAATTCCTGAAAAAAATGATAATGAACAGATAATAGAAAAGGAGCACGTCAGCTTCATTAGGTGACGGTCCTAAGCCCGTGTAAATACAGAAGGTTTGATGTTAGGAAGAAGGGCATCCGGACTCTTCAAACTAAAGTTGGAAAATCATCTGCAAAACGCAGTTCCTAGGCATGGATACCGTGGTACAGCTAAAGAGATTAGGCACAGAACGGAAGATTGTGCCATAGTGGAATGAGGGAAAGCAACGCCGACTCCAAACAGAATTTGGAAAAGGAGAAGTTAAAAAAAAAAATTGAAACTAGTGGATCAAGATGATCATGTGTTCACGTTAGTGTTGTAGTCATTTACAGAAGAAAAAAATCTTAATCAAATTTAAAAAAAATATTGCCCCCCCCCAATATATATTGGCCCTGATGTAATGCATGCGCGGTTCCGGGGCAAAATCGTATAACCGTATAGGGGAGGTTTTTTAGATGGTATAAAACCATTTCAGAGGTTCGCAACCAATCAACACCTCTGTTTGAAGTAAGTCAAATTTTTCCTCCCAAAAAAAAAAAGTTTCAGAAACACTTGATTGCGATTGCGCTGACTTACCATAAACGCCTCATTCTTCTCCAAATTTCTTTGCATTGTAACTTTCGTTATAGTTAAAGTTTTCTTATCAACGCGAGTAACTTGACGATTAAAAATAACATTTTGTTGACAGAAATAACAAGGCCGATGATTTTGTTTGAAACTATCCAAACATGATTTTGAACAAAATTGATTGACGTCACATCCAAATCGGACACAATATTTTCCCAATGACTCAGGAGGAACGTGTTTTGCACATCTTGAACATTTGGCACCGATTTTATACTGGTAACTTTCTGTAAAATAGAATAAAAACCGGTTTCTCATTTATTGACGTCACACCCAAATCGGACAAAATATTTTCCCAATGACTCTGGAGGAACGTTTTTTGCACATCTTGAACATTTGGCATCGATTTTATATATAACTTTCTGTAAAATAAAATAAAAACCGGTTTCTCATTTATTGACGTCACATCCAAATCGGACAAAATGTTTTCCCGCAATATTATCTAAAGATATAAAAACTATATAATTCTTTTTTTTTAAATATTTTGGGGGGGAAATTTACTGAACGAATTAATTTGTCTATCATCCACCTATCTAGGATCCTAACGATCTACGGTTGGTTCCACGCACCAGAAAGACCTTGAGTAACAGCATCAGAACCTTTTCGGTAACCTATCAACGATTTTCCCAAATTGAGAGACTAACTTATTTAAGTCACAGGGAAGGATATATGAAAAATTAAAAGTTTAAGTATACTTACTTAAACAATTAATTTTAAGTATACTTGCTTATGAAAGTTTAAGTATACTTACTTAAACTATTAATTTTTAAGTATACTTACTTTTACGAAAGTTTAAGTATACTTACTTAAACAATTAATTTTTAAGATTACTTACTTAAACAATTAATTTTTAAGATTACTTACTTAAACAATTAATTATTAAGTAAACTTACTTATGAAAGTTTAAGTATACTTACTTATGAAAGTTTAAGTATACTTACTTATGAAAGTTTAAGTATACTTACTTAAACAATTAATTTTGAAGTATACTTACTTATGAAAATTTAAGTATACTTACTTAAACAATTAATTTTTAATTTATTTAATTGAATAAGGAAGTTAGTAGTCATAATGAAATAATATTTCAAAAATAATTTGTGTATCAACTACTAAAAAATTTTTATAGAGTTACGGAGAGCTTTCGTCTATTACGACATTCTCAACATAACTAGGTAAATCCCAGTATGCTAACCATTTTGTCTCCGAAAAACATTCTTACAATCATCCAGTAGAGCACTACAAAATACTTTCAACGGAAACGAAACTATTATAAAAGAAAAGTAAGAGAAGAAATGGAAATTGTCAAAGCCGGAAATAACAATAAAAATCTTATGAATAATATGAATCATTTCAAAAGCGGAAACATGTTCCAGTATATTAAATAAAAAGCTAAATAGGTACCTATAAAAAAAAAAANAAAAAAAAAAAAAAAAAAAAAAAAAATGTAGATAGTTATGTAAATAAATATAATTAATGTAAAAAAGAACATTGTTAATATAATATAGGTGTGACATCACCCCCACCTACACTATACTTATTCTACCTCATCAGTTATGTTGAGAATGTCGTAATAGACGAAAGCTCTCCGTAACTCTATAAAAAATTTTTAGTAGTTGATACACAAATTATTTTTGAAATATTAATTAATTTTTAAGTATACTTGCTTATGAAAGTTTAAGTATACTTACTTATGAAAGTTTAAGTATACTTACTTAAAGAATTAATTTTTAAGTATACTTGCTTATGAAAGTTTAAGTATACTTACTTAAACAATTAATTTTTAAGTATACTTGCTTATGAAAGTTTAAGTATACTTACTTAAACAATTAATTTTTAAGTATACTTGCTTATGAAAGTTTAAGTATACTTACTTAAACAATTAATTTTTAAGTATACTTGCTTATGAAAGTTTAAGTATACTTACTTAAACAATTAATTTTTAAGTATACTTGCTTATGAAAGTTTAAGTATACTTACTTAAACAATTAATTTTACAAAACTCCAACGTTTCCCAAGACAGTGCGGTGCTCTCATCTGTGATCACTGTCTTACAAAATGTACACAACCGTTTAGAGTCATCCACTATTTGCTGCTTCTTAATAGTAGAAGCTTCGGCTGCTAAAAATTCTTGATGTTTAATCACACAATCTTCAGAACAAAAATTAATAAAATATGTTTGTCCCAAGCGTTGGATACTTTTCGTTTGATCGATAATACAAAATTTACATTGGGCCATCTGAAATCAAGAATTATTAATGGTACTTAATATTTAAGTTAAAGTTATAATATTTAAGTTAAACAATATCGATTCTTTAGAATCAATACGAAATTGCTATTGGCTGAACTCAATACCTTCAGCCAATAGAAAGCCGGGAATGATCCTAACGGTCGATCTGAAGG
>CM022884.1:17782113-17803825 GCA_012654025.1 Pachypsylla venusta
CGTCCCAATATTTCCCTACTAAGTTGTAATGTTCGGCCAAGGCAAGCAAACAGCCAGGTGTTCAGTGTTCATCACTGATTTGACAATTAAGTCATTTTCCTTCTTGCGTCCCAATATTTCCCTACTAAGTTGTCATGTTCGACCAAGGCAAGACAAACAGCCAGGTGTTCAGTGTTCATCAATGATTTGACAATTAAGTCATTTCCCTTCTTGCGTCCCAATATTTCCCTACTAAGTTGTCATGTTCGGCCAAGGCAAGGCAAACAGCCAGGTGTTCAGTGTTCATCACTGATTTGACAATTAAGTTATTTTCCTTCTTGCGTCCCAATATTTCCCTACTAAGTTGCCATGTTCGGCCAAGGCAAGGCAAACAGCCAGGTGTTCAGTGTTCACCACTGCCTAATTTGTACATAGAGGACAGTTGGGGGAGTTGAAAAAAATACAGGACTGCGGAGTCGTGAAAGTAAACTTCAAACTGTCAAAATACCCAACTCCAAACCTGACTTCTCATTACTAAATGTCGACCCCGAATCGTTTTGTCAAAAATTAGGAAAACTCACGACTGCACGACCCCGTAGCCCTAATTTTGATGTTAAGCTAAGTTCATTAATTTTATATGATCTGGAGTCGGAATTAGTGTCGGAAAACTCCGACTTCACATATTATTAAATTTCAACCCAGACTCCTTTTGTCAAAAATTAAGAAAACTCCTAATCCACAATCTGAACTCCGCACCCCTGTAGAAGGAAAAAAAAACTAACTCGTTTTGAAAATAAAGTTCTAGAGAAAAGAAGTTGGTCCAATTTGTGAGCAAGGAGAATGGAGAAAATGCTACAACCAAGAAATTAGGGTCATTTTCGTTATTTCCACATTAACAAAGTGCGGTCAAATGTTGTTTTTTTTAAAAAAAAGAGCCCCCATTTTTAATTCCATTTCTACTTCAAAATGGTTCTGTTTTATTTAAAAAAGAGCCCCCATTTTTTATTCCAATTCTACTTCAAATTGGTTCTGTTTTATTTAAAAAAGATCCCCCATTTTTTATTCCATTTCTACTTCAAATGGTTCTGTTTTATTAAAAAAAGAGCCCCCATTTTTTATTCCATTTCTACTTCAAATTGGTTCTGTTTTATTTAAAAAAGAGCCCCAATTTTTTATTCCATTTCTACTTCAAATTGGTTCTGTTTTTTTTAAAAAAAGAGCCACAATTTTTTCTACTTTAAATTGGTTCTGTTTTTTTTTAAAAAAAAAAGAGCCCCCATTTTTTATTCCATTTCTACTTTAAATTGGTTCTGTTTTTTTTTTAAAAAAAGAGTCCTCATTTTTTATTCCATTTCTACTTCTTTTCCCTTTTCTAAATTTGGCTTAACGTCTCTTTAACATCTCTGTAAACTTGCAAACCAGCAACCCACATTGACCTCACCCAGCCTGGATTGGGCCGGAAAAATAGCCAGCATCACGAAGGTGCAAACCCATGTGGACACCCACATGAAACAACCTCGCTGGAGGTTGTTTAACTTCAGTGATCTAACGGGAATAGTGTATTCAACGTGTCATAAACGCTGGCTCATTTCTACTTTTACTTTGTAATTTCAAAAAGCAAAGACAATGCATTTCAATATGTCAAACAAACGTCCTCGCGATGTCCGGTTCTACGCACCGGGACGAACTGGAACGCATAACATAACAATTTTAGCCAAGGAACATCAAAATCTTTTCGGTAAGCTCATAGCAACCTATATTTACCATTCTAAACATGAATCTAGAAATGGAGAGAATAGTTGATTTTAGGAGGAACACTTCTACTACAACAACAGCATGTGTCAAATAATTAGACAATAACAAACAACAACAACATATGTCAAATAATTAGACAATCACAAACAACAACAACATATGTCAAATAATTAGACAATCACAAACAACAACATATGTCGAATAATTAGACAACAACAACAACATATGTCAAATAATTAGACAAACAACAACAACATATGTCAAATAATTAGACAATTACAAACAACAACAACATATGTCAAATAATTAGACAATCACAAACAACAACAACGACAACATATTATGTCAAACAATCAGAGAATGACAATATTGAATCATGTGTGTGATAATATTGAATCATAAAAAAACTGATTATAAATTGCCTGAAATGGACTTACTTATAGACATATAGACAATGACAATATTGAATCAGGTGTGCAATAATATTGAATCATACAAAAACTGATTATAAATTGCCTGAAATGGACTTACTTTTTCACACCAACTACATTTCTGAATGATAGCTTGTCTCTTTTTATAGGTGGTAATTTTTGGAGCTATTGGACTATTAGATGGTGTCTGAAAAAAAAAAAAAAACATACAGATTTTCTTACAACAAAATAAACAAAAAAAAATCTCAAAAATAAATAAAGAATTTTCATTTGTATGCCGTAAATGGTGTTTTGTCACTTAAAAGTCTGCAATCTTGATGATATATTTAGTTTATAGTTCCAATTTGAGGTCTGGTTGATTCTCAAAACATAGCATTAGGTACTGTCAGCCATAGACAAGGGGTTCCGTTGTAACAAAAAAATAAATTCGTTTCCTATTATTTTCTATTACTAATCGAGAGAAGTGAGATCTAGCTTTAAATTTTAAAGCCACAATTTTTCTCTAAACATTTGTTGGTATATTTGTTTCATATACTCAAAGTCCGAATTGGATAAAATTTGGTA
Organism: Pachypsylla venusta; assembly: GCA_012654025.1. NCBI lineage: Eukaryota > Metazoa > Arthropoda > Insecta > Hemiptera > Aphalaridae > Pachypsylla > Pachypsylla venusta. The sequence continues at coordinate 17,784,843 of CM022884.1, forward strand.
TGGACATTCATAACGTTCAGAGGATTGTCAGATTAGTTTGATGTGCACTATTCGGTCCCCAGGGGGCCTCATGGCGGCCGCATTAAGTATAACACATTGGAGCATAATATAAATACAAAGTAAGTATAATGTTAGGTCGCCTCCACGTGGCGTTTGGGTAATCGTAAAGAACTAACACATCAGGCGGCCAGACAATCATAAAGGTGATTTGTTTATTTTGCAAAATTCAAACAAATCAGCAAGATCAAAACACACAGAAAGAAAAAAAATCAAACCAAGTAAGCGCAGCAAACCAACTCCAATCCGGTTTTGTGAAAACTATCTGGTTTGCTCTGTTTGTTGATAATAAAAAATCACCTCTTAATCTCCTATACATCATCCTCATTTGAAATTATATTTTTCATTATTTTTTACTCTCTGTAATGAATAGTAAAAAGTCATACGCTAAATATACAAGGCAGACACAAGTTTTTCTCATTTTAGATCTCGAAATACAGAAATGTTGTTTTCAAATGCTTGGATTTGACCATTAAGTCATTTTCGTTCTTGCGTCCCAATATTTCCCTACTAAGTAGTCATGTTCGGCCAAGGCAAGGCAAACAGCCAGGTGTCACTGCCTGATTTGTACATAGAGGACAGATGGGGGAGTTCTTACATCTTATTCTGTGGAGATGTTGAGCCAAGCAGTCGTGTCCTGTCAAAAGTCGTAGACTGGCTACAGCCGCTTTTTGGGGCAACTCCGGTATTATGTCAGGTTAACCACAACGGTTGTTGAACACAATAAACAAATAATAATAATAATAATTAATCGTTTGGCGGAGTAGAACGGGATGTTTCTCAATGGAGTGTTAGTAATCTTTGTTCCTTTTGTCGCTAAGGTGTCAGCCACTTTGTTACCATGTATCCCAGAATGGGCCTGAATCCATTGTAGCGCAATTACTTTTCTCAGTCTTTTCAGGTGTTTTAAGACTTCTCTTATTTCTCAGATTTCATTTGATTGAGTTTCTTCCGTGTTGACTATGGCCTGGATTGCTGCTTTAGAATATGATAGGATTACCGCTTGTTCATAAGGAAAGGTATGTAAAGATCACAGAACTACTGGTCAGAAAATCACTTACGTTTGTTTGAGCTTTGACAGGCAGAGTTTTGACTGTTGGAGTTCCTTTGTTTGGTGCAGACAATGACTCAACTGACTTTATGCTGACGGATATTTTTTTCTCAGCTGTTCCGAACTACTAGTCAGAAAATCACTTACGTTTGTTTGAGCTTTGACAGGCGGAGTTTTGACTGTTGGAGTTCCTTTGTGTGGTGCAGACAATGACTCAACTGACTATATGCTGACGGATAATTTTTTCTCAGCTGTTCCGAACTACTAGTCAGAAAATCACTTACGTTTGTTTGAGGTTTGACAGGCAGAGTTTTGACTGTTGGAGTTCCTTTGTTTGGTGCAGACAATGACTCAACTGACTTTATGCTGACGGATAATTTTTTCTCAGCTGTTCCGAACTACTAGTCAGAAAATCACTTACGTTTGTTTGAGGTTTGACAGGCAGAGTTTTGACTGTTGGAGTTCCTTTGTTTGGTGCAGACAATGACTCAACTGACTTTATGCTGACGGATAATATTTTCTCAGCTGTTCCGAACTACTAGTCAGAAAATCACTTACGTTTGTTTGAGGTTTGACAGGCAGAGTTTTGACTGTTGGAATTCCTTTGTTTGGTGCAGACAATGACTCAACTGACTTTATGCTGACGGATAATTTTTTCTCGCTGTTCCGAACTACTAGTCAGAAAATCACTTACGTTTGTTTGAGGTTTGACAGGCAGAGTTTTGACTGTTGGAGTTCCTTTGTTTGGTGCAGACAATGACTCAACTGACTTTATGCTGACGGATAATTTTTTCTCAGCTGTTCCGAACTACTAGTCAGAAAATCACTTACGTTTGTTTGAGGTTTGACAGGCAGAGTTTTGACTGTTGGAGTTCCTTTGTTTGGTGCAGACAATGACTCAACTGACTTTATGCTGACGGATAATTTTTTCTCTGCTGTTCCGAACTACTAGTCAGAAAATCACTTACGTTTGTTTGAGGTTTGACAGGCAGAGTTTTGACTGTTGGAATTCCTTTGTTTGGTGCAGACAATGACTCAACTGACTTTATGCTGACGGATAATTTTTTCAAGCTGTTCCGAACTACTAGTCAGAAAATCACTTACGTTTGTTTGAGGTTTGACAGGCAAAGTTTTGACTGTTGGAGTTCCTTTGTTTGGTGCAGACAATGACTCAACTGACTTTATGCTGACGGATAATTTTTTCTCTGCTGTTCCGGACGTCAATGCTTCAACTGGTTTTAGAGTAATTTTAAATGGTTTACTGGGTAACGGTCGCGAAGGCTCTTTGTCCTGAAAGGAAAAAAAAAACATTCGTGAATTGAATAGTCTTCAGTCTCTCTCTCTCTCTCTCTCTCTCTCTCTCTCTCTCTCTCTCTCTCTCTCTCTCTCTCTCTCTCTCTCTCTCTCTCTCTCTCTCTCTCTCTCTCTCTCTCTCNGATATATATATATATACATTTTGCTTCATATAATTCTCACAAATGTGAGCTCTTCCATCCAACCACTGAAAATTGATGGCGCAATGGAACATATTTTTTTTAAAATTAATTCCACAATGTGTGCCTTAAATCCCGAGAAAGTTTCTGCAATTTTGACATCGACAGGCAGCGCATGATGACGAGTCTTCTAGGAACTAAAACTTGGTAGAAGCCAAATTTTGTCAAATTGGGTTGTCTCACAACTTTGGATTAACTATTTTGGTAAAAGAGACCCTTATAGAGATACAATGTGACACATGGGTTTATTATTTTTCTGGCAAAAAATACCCCCCCCCCCAAAAAAAAAATCGAGGGGGGGTTCTCGTGACGATTCCAAAGCTGGGGCGTAATTAGACCCTAAATTTGACATGCCTACTAAATTTGAAGTATCTACCTCTTACCATTCTCTTTTTAGACAGGATTAATGAAAACCGCTTTAAAGCGGTAAAAACCGTCAGTGGTATATTTGATTGAACCCAAAAATCGGAGATCACTGATACCCCAAATATGACATACCTACATAAAAAATTTCAAATCTCTAGCTCTTACCATTCTCCTTTTGGACAGCAATACTGAAAGCCGCTATAAGGCGGCAAAAATCGCTAATATCATCATCATCATCATCATCTGCATTGACAATATTACTTTTACTCCTCATCAATACTCAACCAGAAACAATAACTTTCTTTTTCACAAACTCTGGATTGACTATTTTGGTAAACACAGCCCCTAGTCACTCTTTACTTACCTTTGTATTGACATGTACAATGCTAATATCATCATCATCTGTATTGACAATATTACTTTTACTCCTCGTCAATACTCGACTAGAAACAATAACTTTCTTTTTATTGACGTCAATCGTTGTGTTCTGTGGCTTCTTAACTTGTTCTTTTCGACTAGCAATATGTTTCTTTTCTTCATTTTCTATGACCTTTGTTGGATCATTCTCCGTTCGGTCTCCAACTTCATCTACCGCTGCTGCTGCTTCTTCTTCTTCTTCGCTATCTTGTTCAATAATATCCATTAATTTTTCATATTCATTTTCATTTGGTTCTATAATTTTCTTTTTAACTAAAGACAAATGATTTAATAGGTCTGATTTATCTATATTTGATGTGATTTCATCAGTTGTGTTTGTTATTTCTAGGTCATTTTCAATTGGAGATGTTTTTTTAATTAAAACAGGTTTGTTTTGTACTTCTAATTTATCATTTTCTATTTGAGATGATGTCTTATCAATATTTATATTTTTGTTGGTTTCTAATTTTGTTTCATTTTTGTTTGTTGTTTCATTGTCAAATGTATCTTTAGGGTTTTCCTTTATTGGGTCTGTAAATAAACAAATTACTAAAAGTTGGAATACTATGTCAATTAAAACCATTCATTCAATAGTGGCATCATCGTGTCCGATGGTAGCCAGATGTGTGATACAGCATATCTGGATAACTTGTGGTTTACTGCTAAAAAAATTAATTGTCGTCTGTTCTTGGAGCTACCTGCCTCGGTAGCTCAGTGGCTAAACGGTTGCTTGGTATTCAGGAGGGCGTGGGTTCGATCCCCAGCAGAGGCAGGATTTTTTCCTCATTCATTTGAGTATTTAACCACATAAAGCTAGAGCTCTATAAGGGTTAAGTAATAGAAAATGCCTCCGGCATTGACCTCGCCTAGTAGTTGGTTACCTTCCACTCAAGAGTCTATTTTTTTTTTTTTTTTTTTTTTTCTTGGAGCTGATAATTGACATTGGCTCCCAGAACCATGCCAATCATTGTAATATAGTTACGTTAGTAACACAAGAGTTATAAATATAATGATAAGACAGATTATTAAAAAATCATTTTTGTTTTTATGTCTTTGATGACTTTATAAGGTTTTTTTCTTTGAAGGATTATTATTTTAAATATTTTTAATTTTCGTCTTTAGACTTTTTCAAAAATTAGATATGAAATGAATTTGAATATTGAATTTCAGGTTGGCCAAATTTAGGTAGTCAAATATCGGGTCTTGAAGTTTAGGTAGGTATGTTTTAGCGTTATTTTCATTTTTAATCCTTTTTATCTTATATTGAGTCCCTCCGGATTTCTGGTCTTTAATATATATTGATAGGATAGTTCCCAGTTTCTCAATTCTTGCATGTGTATTTCTATGAAACTTCTTAATATAGTTAATTCATAATTATTGTTTAAGTCTTTATTTAGGTTTGTATGATTAGTGACATGGGCTGGTAAAGGTTTATGGTTGTTTTTTTTTGGCCTACCTAAATTTGGCCAACCTGAAATTCAATATTCAAATTCATTTCATTTCATATCTAATTTTTGAAAAAGTCTAAAGACGAAAATTAAAAATATTTAAAATAATAATCCTTCAAAAAGAAAAAAAACCTTATAAAATGATAAGACATAGTTTGCTTTCTGTATTATTTCATCACACCATCAATGGACTCGGCCCGTGAGGATGTCAACCTCAACTAAATGTACAATCTCAAGTGTATGTGACCGCACTTTGGTTACTCGTACATACTTTCCTTTTTTCTCCTACTGCACATGCGCCAAACCCCCATTAAAACCGAACACTAAATTGTACATATTATATATGTAAAATAAATCAATTCTCATCTGCCCTTTGTCGCTAACACCCATGTGCTTAGACGAATAAAGTGATAACGCCTACCAAAAGTTGTGCTACCTTTGTTAAATAATAATCGTTTTCTGCCTTACTATAAAGTGAACCTTTAACCTCCCTTTTGTAACCATAATTAATTATAAACCTTAAAGTGTCTCTAATTTAACTTAACTTGTGTATATAAATTGTGTAAATAGTTAATAATAAACCACCTGGTCGACCAGTAACTGTAAAATAACATGTTGTTGTTAACGTTCTCAACGACTCTCACTGTGTCTCCAGGCCAAGAAAGGCGGCCTCTCCAACAGGATCTGTCCATAATGCTGACGGCTCTAGATTATTTGTGTTTGATGGATAGTTGAATGATGGATAATTGCTGGCTGCTCATGATTTACATCATAAGCAGCCAGCATACATAGACGACAACGATCAGATATTTCAGGGTTTAGCAAGGATTTATATACCAACTCTTTGAGGAAGTACCTAGACCAGCCGTTTGAGGAAGTACCTGGACCAGCACGGCTGGGTCCAACGGAGGAAAAACACAGTGAGTTGTCATCGGAACGGTGTTGATGGTCTTTGGCCGTGCCCGAGGGCACGGGTAGCCCCGGTACGAAGAACCAACCATCTTGGGGGCCGTAAAATAACATCATCATCTCAACGTTCAGTCAGGGAAGGCGCCGTGCCATTGGCCCTTCTCCCCAATTAGAGCTACCGCCTCCATCAAGTATGATTTGCTTTTTCTCATGGCATGTTAGCAAGTCATGAATGGATTGGAAGAAAGTTTTTTGTTTGAAGGATTATTTTAAATATTTTAATTTTCGTCATCTGACTTTTTCAAAATAAGATAGATGCAATAGACAAAATAGATATGAAATGAAAAAATAATCCTTCAATGAGTATCTATTCAAATGAGTAGCATTGGAAGAAGTTATGCCTTCGGTAAAACCACAATAAAGGTTAAAAAAACTATCTTTGAGGTGATGAACAATTTGAGATATTTACCATTATTTTCCGCACGGAAAGTAACTATACATCTACACACGTAGTCCTAAAGCCTATTTTTTTTAAAAGAAAAAAAAACTTGGTAAGGAATTTTATTCGCCTTTTTTCTACTTCTCAAATGCCTCGCCACTTTTTAATTTAGATTAATATTGAATTATCAAATGTCAAAAAAATTATTTAGATTAATTTTGAATTATCGTGTTTTTTTTCGTCCTTGAAATGACGAACCCGCTTAAAACTGAAAAGAAAAAAAACATTTTGGCAATAAAGAAATTTTTAATTCTCTCAAAATGTGAATTGATCTTGAAAATCTTCAAATATCTTAACACATAAAATCTTCAAATATCTTAACAGATAAAATCTTCAAATATCTCAACAGATAAAATCTTCAAATATCTTAACACGATAAAATCTTCAAATATCTTAACACGATAAAATCTTCAAATATCTTAACAGATAAAATCTTCAGATATCTTAACAGAAAAAATCTTCAAATATCTTAACATATAAAATCTTCAAATATCTTAACAGATAAAATCTTCAAATATCTTAACAGATAAAATCTTCAAATATCTTAACAGATAAAATCTTCAAATATCAAAATAGATTTTTATTTCTTTACAATCTCAAGATTTATTGCGGAAATCTCCTCTCTTAGTTTGCTTTTCCCCGAATTCTTTAAAAAGTTTTTTTTTTTTCAAAAGGCTTCTAGATTTAAATTGAATCACTTACCCTCCTTTGATATTGATTCATTATCTCTTCCTTGTGTTACTAATTTCATTTTCTCATCTGACGTTACTTTATCGTTTTCAACTGTATCATTACTACTAGCTCCTTTACTTCGTTCTTCATCAATTATATTTTCATCAGATTTTGCTGCTATGACATGTTCTTCGTCAATTACATTTTCATCAGATTTTGCTATGACATGTACTTCGACAATTACATTTTCATCAGATTTTGCTATGACATCTTCTTCGTCAATTACATTTTCATCAGATTTTGCTGTGACATCTTCTTCATCAATTACATTTTCATCAGATTTTGCTATATCATCTTCTTCGTCAATTACATTTTCATCAGATTTTGCTATGACATGTTCTTCGTCAATTACATTTTCATCACATTCTTGACTTTTAGATTTGTCCATACATATTTCGTCTATTTCCATTTCAATATTTTCTGTGCTAATTCTTTCTTCTGAATTTTTTTCATTTTCATTATTTATGGTCTGAAAATTATTTATAGTTAAGATAATTTTTGGTATTTGGATCAAAGGGGGTAAATGATATAATACTAAAAAACACCTTGATATGAGGTTACCGAAAAAATGTTTGAAGACCCTTGGCTGGATCTGTGATGGTATGCTTTCCAGTTCGTCCAGGTTTGTAGAACCGGCCATCGCGAGGACAGGGGACCTTGGAGAATCTGTCTGGTGCAATTTTGACCTTTTAGGTTATCAACAAACTAAAAAATAATTTTTTTTTTTAGTCAAGTGAAAACTTAGTTTATTTTTTAGTTTGTTAATATGCTACTTGAATAATATCCCGTTTTGAGAAGACTTATAGGTTATTTCAGGGTCTTTGAATAACATGTTAATTAAAGTGTTTAAAAATATTAACTTTTAAATAAATAAAAACAAAACACTAACCAAAAACACTATTTATAATTATTTATAAAGAAACTAGTTTCGAATCATTCGATTCATCATCAGTCTAAGTCAACTTCCATCTTTAGACTCGACTAGACTGATGATGATTCGAAACTAGTTTCTTTATAAATCATTATAGACAGTGTTTTTGGTGTTTTGTTTTTTTATTTAAAAGTTAATATTTCAGGGTCAACTTGAAAGAACGTTTTTTTATATATAACGACTCATGAATTATACATACCTTGGAACGTAAAATATATATCCTACGTGGTACTTGAAACGTGACGATTACAAAAGTTGATTATTGAAAATAATGAACCGAAATCCTCCTTCAAAATTTGATATACCTTAGTATGTAGGATGTTAAAGTGCCCAGGAGAGCCGAGTTCGAAGGCTGGATTTGTCACTTTTCAGTTTTAGCAAAATCTTCAAATGTTTCAATTTCGTGTATAGATGTGTCCCAGAATGCACACAGTTTTGTGAGCAGTCCCCCATTTCTAGTTTCAGGACTTGGTTCTACGTACAAAGGCCACGATTTTTTTGCGACCAAAAATCTCCTAACTTTCGTTCTTACGACAAAATCTTCCAGATTGTTTTGAATATGAAGCATCTGGTTTCAACAGCTACTAGTAAAACAGTAATGACCAGGAGAGCCGAGTTCGATCTATCGTTCAAAGGCTGGATTTGTCACTTGTCAGTTTTAGCAAAATCTTCAAATGTTTCAATTTCGTGTATGGATGCACACAGTTTTGTAAGCAGTCCCCCATTTCTAGTTTCAGGACTTGGTTCTACGTACAAAGGCCACGATTTTTTTGCGAGCAAAAATCTCCTAACTTTCGTTCTGACGACAAAATCTTCCAGATTGTTTTGATTATGAAGCACCTGGTTTCAACAGCCACTAGTAAAACAGCAGTCAGTCAGTTATATTTTTGTTGTTGTATCGGTGTTCCTCTTAAAGACAACTGTTCCCCCATTTCTAGATTCAGGTTTAGAAAAATGGTAGAAACAGGATGATAAAAAAATCACCGGAAAATTTTTGATGGCCCTTGCTAGAACTGTGATGATATGCGTTCCAGGTCTTCCCGGCGCATAGAACCGGCCATCACGAGGACAGAACTTGGTACGAGAATCTTTTTTTTTTTTTTTAACGTCTCTTTAACATCTATTGGTCATTCAAGACGGGGGTCTTATCCTCCATTCGCTGGAAACTTGCAAACCAGCTACCCACATTGACCTCACCCAGCCTGGCTTGGGTCGGAAAAAAGAGACAACGATACGTGGTGTTCCCAAGCGGACACCCATCCAAGTAACTGACCACGCCCAACGTTGCTTAACTTCAGTAATCTGATGTGAACTGGTGTATTCAACGTGGTATGATCGTTGGCTAGTACGAGAATCATTCGCCCGTGAAGTCTTCAACCTTACCTGATTATCCTCAACGTATTCTTTACTACTCGTGCTAGGTGAGGGACTGACATTTTCTAAACATATATTCTCCGTGATCATGCTCCCATTATGTTCTCCTCTCTTTTGTACAACATCCTCTGCGTCGCCTTCTTTTTCCATGTTTTCGTCATTTGGCTCAGTGTCATTTTCTTTTTGCATGTTTTCGTCATTTGGTTCAGTGTCATTTTCTTTTTGCATGTTTTCGTCATTTGGTTCAGTGTCATTTTCTTTTTGCATGTTTTCATCATTAGTTTCATGATTCACAGATGTAGCATTGACAAGAGATTCATTTTTCTTGATTACCAGTTCATCTTCTTCATTCGATTGGTTTATTATTTCTATATTAACATCTTTGTTAGTGTTTTCTTGATCTGGTTTGATATCTGCGGAACTATTTTGAGATGTTGGATCATCCATTATCAATTGGAATTTTGTTTATTTTTTTACAGTCAAAAAGACAATCTGAAAGGAGATGGAAACATTATTATTAATAGAACAACATTCCTAACCGAAACGATCGAATCATTTGATGGTTGTCCTCGTTAGAGTTTACCAACTCCAACCAAAGACCATCACTACCAGCAAGACACCAAATGTCCTCACGAAGTTTGGGTCTACGTCCCAGGACAAGATCGAGTTTTTCAACTCCAACCAAAGACCATCGTTACCAGCAAGACACCAAATGTCCTCATGATTGTTGAGTCTGCGTCACTAGTCAACATGGAGTTTACCAACTCCAACCAAAGACCATCGTTACTAGTAAGACACCAAATGTCCTCATGATTATTGAGTCTGCTTCATTAGTCAACAGAGTTTAGCAACTCCAACCAAAGACCATCGTTACCAGCAAGACACCAAATGTCCTCATGATTATTGAGTCTGCGTCACTAGTCAACATGGAGTTTACCAACTCCAACCAAAGACCATCGTTACCAGCAAGACACCAAGTGTCCTCAAGATTGTTGAGTCTGCGTCACTAGTCAACATGGAGTTTACCAACTCCAACCAAAGACCATCGTTACTAGTAAGACACCAAATGTTCTCATGATTGTTGAGTCTGCGTCACTAGTCAACATGGAGTTTACCAACTCCAACCAAAGACCATCGTTACTAGTAAGACACCAAATGTCCCCATGATTGGTGAATCTGCGTCACTAGTCAACATGGAGTTTACCAACTCCAACCAAAGACCATCGTTACTAGTAAGACACCAAATGTCCCCATGATTGTTGAGTCTGCGTCAATAGTCAACATGGAGTTTTCCACCTCCAACCAAAGACCATCAATCCCATCAACATACCAAATATAGTTTTTTTAAAAAAAAAACGAGCACCTACCCCGACTGCTCGAGATGCTAATCTACATAATTGGAACGAAACAAAATCCAGGTCTTCTCAGTGAACACCTGACTTTTAGCAACTAACAACTTATATGGACATGTGAGTCAATCCTACCGAAGTCACAAAATTCCGGGATCTGCCAATTGCAGGGGATAGTAAATCGACATAACTTGGTACAACTGCTGTTACTACTACTACTCATTTGGTCCGTCTTCACGATGGCCAGTTCTATGCACCGGGACGAACGCGTAAGACATGGACACTAAATGACTATGTGTACTGTGTAGTAAGGTTATGTTACGTTTAAACGTCCGTACTTCGATAATATGGACACTATATAATCTACGTGTAGTACGCTTATGTTACGTTTAAACGCCCATACCTAAATAATATGGACACTAAATAATCTATGTGTAGTATGGTTATGTTACGTTTAAACGTCCACACCTCAATAATATGGACACTAAATAATCTATGTGTAGTATGGTTATGTTACGTCCATACTTCGGAAATAATATGAACACTAGGTAATCATTGTGTGAATCCCGAACTGTCAAGCAGGGTCTAACTAATTTCACCTTTTGAAAGACTATGCATATGTACACACATCGTATTCACGATGGCCGGTTCTACGTGCCAATGCCGGGACGACTTGGAGATCTGCAAGGATATCCACCCAAAAGTAACACAGAACTAATACCAACCAGAGTTTATGTACATATCTTTGGCTAAAACTTTATCAGTGAATATCAAAAACTAATGAACAAAGGTTATCTTCGTACTTATCCCAAACAAAATAGGCATAAATTGAAACCATCTTAATAGGCAGTTAGGCACTTACAAAGATTTATTTTTTCTTCAATACAGTGTGTAGCATTTCTACTTGAAAAAGTGCTCAGCTCAGAAAATTATTTATTTATTGAAAGAAAAAAAATACTAGTAGATAATTATTGTACATAATAATATAATATTATAACAGTACTGAACCACCACTGATGAGAAAAAAAGATAATAGATAAATAAAATGAGCTAGTAGAGAGAAAAAAAAAACCAATTTATTTCTACTAGCTTTAAGGAGTGTCCTCCTTTGGAAGCCACTATGGACAAATATAAGTTTACTCTACTACACGTGACTGATTCACGTGTAGTAGAGTAAATGAATCTACGTAAATGTAAACCCTGTCCACTGTAAGCGTATAACATATTAATATACATATTATAATGCTTACAGTGGACAAAGTTCCTTTTACCAAGCTTGTAGTCGCATATAGTAGTCACTACAAAAAGACGATCGTGGTAGCCCTGTAATATTTAGTGGGACCGTCAAATGATGTGCCTAAATAGTATTTTTTTTTTTTTTTTTCTGTATGTCCTTTTTAATATTAGTAATGCAGTTTTTTAAGATTGTGTTGTTTACTGTAATTATCTTTTTAACGTTGTTAGCAGGGTATAAAAAGAGGTACAAATAAGAAAATAATAAACTATAGGGTTTCTCTTATCCGTGGGCAGTTAGGAAACCACTTGTCCGAACTTATAAGTAATTACCAGAGAACTAGCTTAAAAAATTTCAGATAATATTTCGAAATTAAGTAAAATCGCAAAGTTTGCGAATTGAGAGAAATCTAACATGAACCTACGATTTATAGATATTTTTTGGTTGGAATTTGTTGGTTCGAATGCAAAGCTGACCAATTTTCTTACTTTTCCGGCATGGCAAAACTGTAAAAGGAAGCGGTTTCCAGGTATAACCTTCATTGAAAATAATATACCTAGAACTTCTTTTTTTTATATCTACCTTATTATTTTTAAATTAAGAACCACTGTATACGGTTTGAATTTTGACAACATTGTAATAGATAAACTTCCGGCGTCAATATAAATTTTAATAAACCCACCTAATATTATAGGAAAAGGGGCAGTAGAAACACAACATACGATTAAAGGTATCTATTTTGTAATAATAATAAAAAAAAACGATTTTCACTCATAACTCTACTCTAAAGGATCAAAAAAATTATCATTCATTATTGATTAGTGAATGGGAGTGAAAGGGTCACCATTCACCAACATTAACGAGTGCTGCATATGACAGAGAATCCTGGACAGAAAAAAATCCCTTTTTCCCAAATCCTACCACTTTTAATCCCATAATATTCTTAATATTTTTCCCCCTTTTTAATCACTTTCAAAAAGTGTCGAGCTCAAGCAAGATTGCTCATCAAGGCATGGCCGTAAAAACGTTTCCTAATCTGTCGAGGGGAGTTAAAATATGTCAATAAAGCTAACAATTAAACATAAAAAGTTAAAAAAAAAAAAAAAGAGGCAGCCGGAAAGACGGAGAGATATTGCAAATTGCAAGTCGCAAATGGGAAAAATCCCGCGTGTCAGAAAATTCCTCGTTTCTTGTCCGGGATTCCCTAGCGGGTGCCTTTTTTAACAATAACAATCAAAATGTAAACATAACCTTAAATATTTGTGTGTTCGTTCCTTCGGTTCGTTCAATATTTTCGTAGGGTTGACGTATCGAAAGTAGAATTTCGATATCGATATTAAATAAAAATTAAAATCGATAATCGATATTATCGTATAGTAAAATAACGTTATTCCGATTTATCGGTTCTTTCGATATGATATTTATGATTTCGATAAATCTCGGCCCTCGGTCACCCTTCTATCGTAGTTCCTAAGTCCTAACAGTGTAGTTTGTCTAGCTTAGCCTAATATTTATCTCAATGCCTTGCATGCGATGGGCCCGGGTTCGATTCTCGCTAGATTTTTTTTAGTTTGATGCTTGAATGTACAGGGTCCACCCATTTAAACTCGTGAAGAAAAATGAGTGTATACTAATTATTTTCTTAAAAAAATAAAAATTGTAAACCTAGGTATATACACATGAATATATTTTTCATAGGAGCCCTCTAAAGATTCTATTTTCAACTTGAGTCAAAGAAGGGGATAAGGTTGATTTGGAACCAATAGGTCCAATAGCCTCCTGGTCCAGGCTATGAATTCACCGCCTCAACCAACAGAGCTACAGAGGCTGTTAAATTTGAATGTGTTGCATTAGTCTAGTTAGCTAAGTCATCATTTCTAGCAGCATTAATTGAGTTTAAAAATTGTATAGCATTCTTAGAAATATTAAACATATCATTATTTTACATTTACACTACTTACAAGTCTCTACGTTTAGCCATCGTGGAGCTACGTTGATTATCAGTCAGTCAATATACCAACTGGGCTTTGCGTTTTATAAGTATAGATTACCCTAGTAATTACCTGAAACTAAATATGTAAGCAAAGACCAAAGACATCTTATAGGAATGAAATAGGAAAAACCCACACACAAAAAAAAAAAAAAAAAAAAAAANAAAAAAAAAAAAAAAAAAAAAAAAAAAAAAAAAAAAAAAAAATGATTCAATGCCCACTATTGCTCACCCCTCTGCATAGCGTTTCGATATCGATTTTTTCTACGATATTATCGATAATATTGGAACCCAAATATCGTAATAAAATATCGAATATAAAAATCGATATGATATCGACAATCCTAGGTTTTCGTCGTCAAATGAATGGCGATTGAAAAAATCATAAATATCAAATTATTTCCCAATTGGAAAGTAAAGTAATTATAGCTACACTATTAAATTGTCTGCAAAATAAGGAATTAAATAAAATTATTTTTCATAACTTAGAGAAGTTTTATTAACTCATTTTAAGTTGTTAAATAAATATGCCAGAAGCAAGAATGAATTGGTCTGAAGAAGTGGAAAAAGAAGATGAATTACCAGATTTACCACCTCCTGTAGAAGAATTTAATAAGGAAAATAATTTAAAAACTGTAACAGAATACAGATATGATAATAATGATAAAAAGGTAAGTACATAATATTACGTAATATATAATTTGGTTATAGTGTCTCTCTCTCGCGTACTTCAGGGTGTCTACCGGACTGGAAAACCTGGAATTGTCAGGAAATTTTAGGAGACTGGAAATGTCAGGGGACCGGACAGATACTATTATTTTTTTTCTGAGCAACTAACCTAACTTAAAATATGATTAATTGAAACTAGAAGTCTAATTTTCACGATTAAATGGTGGAAAATACGAGAAAACTCACTTTTAAATGTTTAATTCACAATTTTATTGCTTGAAAATCGACGAAACTTTGGAGAAAACGAAAGACTTTTTAGGGAGCGACTTTATGAGAAGAACAAGTTTAATCGAGGCATGGTCGATCGAAACGTTTCCTAACCCCTCGGGGGGGGGGGGGGGGGTTAATNCTAAACGCTTATATTAATAAAATAAACAAACTTGCACTGGACTTTTTTCATATTGGTACAACTATGTCCACTGGCGGATCTAGAAAAATATTTTGGGGGGGGCCTGATTTTAATCAAGATTAACTGCAACAGTGGGAAAACGAAGATTGAAATAGAATAGGAATCTCTTTTGAATAGAAGAACCTTTGAATCTGAGAGGAACTCCGCTTTAACAACAACATAGTGTCCTATTGTAGACGCTCAACCTAAACTAAGTAATTAGGTCGGTTCTAAGCACCAGGACAAAATGAAACACTCATCATCACCCTTTTGGAACCGTACCACCTATGTCTACCATTATTACAAAAGCTAGATGTAAAAATGTGGAAAATAGTTGATTTAAAGAGCGCTACAGCAACAACAATACTTCTAGAACGGTCTGGTTAACAGACAATACGTTAGTTTGATTAGGTTTTTCTGAAAAAAATTTTGGATTTCATTTCAGATTAAAGTTGTAAGAACGTTGAAAGTTGAAAAGAAACTTGTATCTAAAGGTATCGCTCTCCGTAAAAATTTAAAAAAGTATGGTAAATCTGCCAATGATAAACCTGGTCCTCAATCAAACACAACCATTATTGGTGAAGAAGTCCACATTCAATTTATATCGAACAAGGAGGAAGTGGAAAAACCTGAAGATGATAATTTGGAAAAATTGAAATTTATTTCTTGTCGTACTTGCAAAGGAGCTCATTTTTCAAATAAATGTCCATTTAAAGATTCCGCTTTGTTCTTAAATTCGGAAGCAAATAAGAAAGTGGCCGCTATTCCAGGTATTTACCATATTTTCAATTAGTTGATCTTTATGTGATACAAGAGATATTTTGTCGCCTCTTCAACGAGGTAATACAGAATATTAAAGATATTGGGGGCTGGACATCCTCACGGCCCCAGAAAGTTTAGCTGATGGTGTAAAACTATGCTATAAGCTACACTCCGGTATTAACACATGTTGCTTAACAAGATCATCGATTTCCGTAGACAACAGTCTACCCTGATTGAATTTAACCAATATATTGAAAAGATTGGCGAATTCAAGAATGGAAGACTGTGACAAACCCCGTCTCGGTTTCGCCTGATATTAGAGTGTGAAAGATGAATATAATATCCAAATTTGGATTCAATCTTCGCTGTCATGTGTACAATTCTATATTTTGTTCTTCCCCGCTTTGTCCACTGAAACAAAGTAGTCTACCTGAAATGGAGGACTACTAACTGCAAACCAGTTGTTCTGGTTTGCAACTGTCAACTTCTTCTTTAACTTCACTTTTCCCAGTTATTTTTGGTGTTGGCGTTGCTCATCTTAATTCTACCTTGCCACAACCTTCTGATCAGTTTCTACGCATAGGACCTGAAGTGTAGAAGAAAACTGAAATCTGACAGATTTCGGTGCATATCATCGAAATCTGTAAGATTCCATCGAAAAAAGTTGAAAAACGCTCTGGGTCCCACCAGGCGTAAAGTTGGCTGAACCCACTTCAAAGGCTTATAACTCGAAAATGGCGTCAGTGCAAATCAAGTTTTTTACATTTTCGGTGGATGCATATCATTGGAACAGGTTTGGGCGTATTTGGAGGTTGGGTCCCACCAGGCGTTAAGTTGGCTGGACCCACTTCAAGGGCTCATAACTCGAAAACGGTGTGGGTGCAAATCAGCTAGTTTACATTATTGGCGGGTGCATATAAAGTTCATATCATTGCAATTCACCCCATTTTGATATCTTGTGTCGTTCTGGTAGACAAAAACCACGTGGTCCTACGACCACGTGGTCTGATACGAAAAGGGCCATATCTCCGAAACTAAGTTAGTGCAAATCAAAATTCTTTCGGTGCATATCGAAATCCGTCATATTCCGTCGAAAAAAGTTGAAAAACGCTCTGGGTCCCACCAGGCGTAAAGTTGGCTGGACCCACTTCAAAGTCTTATAACTTGAAAACGGCGTCGGTGCAAAAACGCTCTGGGTCCCACCAGGCGTAAAGTTGGCTGGACCCACTTCAAAGTCTTATAACTTGAAAACGGCGTCGGTGCAAATCGAGTTTTTTACATTTTCGGCGGGTGCATATCGAGTGCATATCATTGGAACAGGTTTGGGTGGATTTGGAGATTGGGTCCCACCAGGCGTTAACTTAGCTGGACCCACTACAAAGGCTTATAAACTCGTAAACGGTGTTGGTGCACTTTACCCCACTTCGATATCTTTTTGGGTGCAGCCAACTTAACGCACCCTCTTAATTCTACCTTGCCACAACCTTCTGGTCAGTTACTACTCACTGTAGCTGTAAGTTAACCCTCGCTTGCTTCTCACAGTATGCATGCGTAGAAATTGCGTTTTGCTGATGACTTGCATCTTTGGTTTGAAGCAGATTTTTTTTTTAAAAGACTGAATGCACTTCCTAGCACCAAACCTTCTGTTTTTAAACGGTCTTAAGGCTAACACCTAATGAAGCTGGCTTTCTCCCCTCGGTGGCTACATCAACTGTTAATTTAATGATGATGATTTATTTATAGGTACCAATGTAATGACCTCCGTGGATGAAAAGAAGAACACTCCTGGAAAATATGTTCCACCTCAAGCACGTGACAGTGGACCTGGTGGAAAACGTATTGAAGGATATAACGCTCGTCGTAATGACGATACTACCGCTATTCGTATATCGAATTTATCTTCGTGTACTCGAGAAATCGATCTTGAAGATCTTGTTAAACCAATGGGTGCAGTGAGTAAAATGTATTTGTCTAGAGACAAAACAACCGGTCATTGTAGAGGATTTGCATATGTTCATTATAAAAATAAAGCGGACGCGGCTCGTGCTATTAGTAGATTGAATGGATATGGTTTTGATCATTTAATTTTATCTGTAGATTGGTCAAAATCTCAAAATGAATAAAGAAAAAAGTAATAAAGAGCCGCATTTTTAAAAAAAATGATTTAATATTAATTTTACAATACTTATGTCTTGATTTTTTTTAACTATTTAAATTCATACTTGAGATTGTGAGAAATTACCTGAGGGTGACATCCTCAGGGGACGAATCTAACTAAGCTGAAGGTGTAAAATAATACAGAAAGCAATATTATCTGGGTTAATGATATGGCAGAGATTGACATTGTTCTCAGGGCTCAGTGAGTTATTAGAATTTAAGATTAGATGTATGATGACAATTAAAAGCTTTAGCAACAAACAACAATTTACCAAGTGTCCCAAAAGTTCGAGACCACCTGATATCTTTTGAACGGCTTTATTGAAATTTTGCATGTTATTATATCCCAAATTAAACCACCTGATGGTGTGACCAATTATTCAGGGGCGGGTCCCATGTGGCCCCCAGAGAGTCCAACTTTTGTTTTTTAAATACGAACGCCCATCGTGTGATACATTTTCTAATTTATGAAGAGCCACGGCAGAATATTATTGACGTGGATTTTATTGCATACTAAAGTTTTTTTTTCGCCCCACTTTTCTTGGTATCTTAAGGGAAATTGCCATTCTGGTGATGTAAAAGTAGCGTATGTCTGTCTCTGGCATATAAATTATCTATATGACAATTTAACGTCGATGTATTGGTTTTAAGAAATGTATTACAGAAGAGGTGCACCGACCGGCACCATTAGCCGCCTATCTAGTTATTTTCGATTTTCTCAACAACAACAAAAATAATTCTTATAGGAAGGTTCTAGTACAGACGAACTGACAATATTCTACATCTACTATAATTCATGCCGGCATTATGGTTTCTTTTTTGTTGAGAAATCAAAAATGTTAGGGCAGCTAAAATCAGATCTGTCAGTCTGATATTGTCAAAATTTTGAGAAATATTGAGCGTTTTTTCATGCACCCAGTAATTAATTTAAATAATAAACTAGATTGCGAAAAAAATATAAAAAAAATACATTAAATTTGATTTATTTTTTCATCAATTACTGAAGTGTAAAACAGTTTAATTTCTTTTTATCAAAATCAGTGGCGAAGTATGAATGTTCAAATTATGAAACACCATGAATATTTAGTACTGAAAAA
>CM022884.1:17803925-17825601 GCA_012654025.1 Pachypsylla venusta
TAAAATATTTATCTTTAATATTTTTTTTAGTCAAGTGAAGATATGGTCATTTTTAACTTTCATTAAAAATATTTGATATTTTTGAGTTGAGGATGGGAGGGTCCAGGTCCCTTAACTAGGCATTAAGTTATGTCTTTAAAATTTCAATTTTTTAGATTGAGCCGTTCATGAAAGGATAAATTGCTACCATCGGGAACGATGATGCCACTTTTTATTGATTGTGTCAAAATTCCTGAAGCTTTTGATGCATCTGTCTACACAGGGTGACAACGGCCTAGGGGAGATATATTTTGACAATTTCCAAAAAGAATATTTCAACCGAATGATTCAACCGAATTTTATTATGAACAATTTTTTGCTCATTCCGAAAATGAAAAGTGTTTCATCGCAGAACAAGAAGAAAAAAGTTATTCAATAAAAAGTAAACGTATGTCGGAAAACAACAAAATGGCGGATATCTTGAAAACTAAGCGAGATCAGTCATTTTGTACGGGAACATTTCTTGATGGAAATGGTCCAAATTATCCCCTTGGCCGTTGACACTAAGTTTCGGAACCACCCTGTGTAACATTTGCCTATACTCGTAAAAAAAGTTATTCAATAAAAAGTAAGCGTATGTCGGAAAACAACAAAATGGCGGATATCTTGAAAACTAAGCGAGATCAGTCATTTTGTACGCGAATATTTTTTGTTTGGAAATGGTCCAAATCACCCCCTTAGCCATTGACACTTAAGTTTCGGAACCACTCTGTGTAACATTTGTCTATAATCGTTGCCTACACCACCATGTATAACATTTGCCTATACTCGTACACATACCTGTTTTCCAAATTCAAGCACATCTTTTTGATTGTTGAAATGTAATTTTTCAGCAACATCAGGAACTGAAATACTACTATAAGCTTTCTCAATACAAGAGGCAATTTCTTTTCTGGTCGTATCAATCAATGTATTCATGAAAACATTGTATCGCGAAGATGGTACAATTTCTTTGGCCAAAAATATCTGAAAAACAACAACAAAAAACAAAGATTTGTTGTTGCAGTAATGTTCCTCTTAAAATTAACAGCAACCATTTTTGGATTTCATTCAGAAGGTTGTCATAATTTTTCAATTTTCCTTCCTCCAGTCCATTGCTTCACATCGGTCATCCACGTTCTCCTCGGTCTCGACCTCCTTCAATTCCTTCTCCACTGCTCCCGGCCTTCTGTCATCCTTTTTACTTCTTCGTAAGTTGTAAGTCCCGCCCATTGCTTCACATCGGTCATCCACGTTCTCCTCTGTCTCGACCTCCTTCAATTCCTTCTTCACTGCTCCCGGCCTTCTGTCATTCTTTTTACTTCTTCGTAAGTTGTAAGTCCCGTCCATTGATTCACATCGGTCATCCACGTTCTCCTCTGTCTCGACATTTTTCAATATTGCCTTCCAAGATTTTTATTAGGAGTGACCTATTCGATCCTCTTAAGATGTGCCCGGCGTAGCTTACCTTTCTCTTTTTTACTCTGAATAACAGCTCACATTTTTGTCTATTAACTCGATTTAAGAATTCCATATTCGTGATGTTATCTTTCCAGCTAATTCTCAAAATTCTCCTAAAGCACCACATCTCCAATGCACTTATTTTCTCTTCTATTTTTTCACTGATGGTCCAAGATTCACAGCCATAAGTAAATATTGAAAAAAAAATGTAAGTGTTGAGTAATCGCAGTTTTGTTTTAATGGTTAGATTACTTCTCATAAGATCTCTGTGATTCCAAAAAGCACTCTTATCAATGGCGGCTCGTCTATTTTGGATTAAGGCCCGATCCTTCCACGACGTGTTTTCAGAGAGTTTCATCTAACACTGTGTTAATACAATACCCAAACCCGAGTGTTTCAAAACTCGGCTTTTGGTAGGACCGGACATAAGGGTTAGTAAAGGATAGAAATAGATTGATGTGTGGTTACTGAAAAGGTCTTGATGGTCCTTGGCTGAAGCTGTAATGGTATTTGTTCCAGGTCGTTCTGGTGTGTAGAACCGACCTGCGTGAGGATCGTTTGTTTTGTTTGTATCTCGTGGATATGATTTTCAATCCAAAAAGTCGCCAGTTGATATTTTGGTTTCTTAAATAACCTTTGAAAACAATGACGAAAAAAAAAATCGTACTCACGTTCTACAACCTGGAACACATATCAGCACAGTAACAGCCGAAGGCCAAAATTATTTCGGTAACCTCGTATGAACCTATTTCTATAATTTTTCAAAGAATGAAAAGAACCGTTGATTTTAGGGGGAAGCGAGTGTTCCAAAAACAAAATGAGCAATTAGAGAAAGTGATATTTTACGTTTCATGTTTTTTTTTTTATTTCGGCGTTTTGTAGATCTTAATAATTGTTTGTGTTATAAAGCCATGAAGAGGAATACAGTGAAAATTAACTCATGGGCGTAGGAAGGGGGGGGGGCAGCTGCCCCCCCCCCNTATCTTCCACCTGTTGTAACGCCATGTATTTTGTTTTTGTCCTACTCACTTTCATACCTCTTTCTTCCAATACTTTTCTCCATTCCTCCAATTTTCTTTCCAATGTAGGTATCTTCCACCTGTTGTAACGCCATGTATTTTGTTTTTGTCCTACTCACTTTCATACCTCTTTCTTCCAATACTTTTCTCCATTCCTCCAATTTTCTTTCCAAACCCTCTTTACTTACTTCACACAAGGTCTGGTAACATATTATCAAATAATAAACAATGCTTGTATTCATACTATCGATCACAGTCACTATCTCTGGTCCAATTCCATTCCAGTCACGATCAGTCAAGAAGCAATTTATGTTTAATTTAATTAAATGACGTCAGAGAGTGTAATATTCTCCTTCCGATTTTTTTTTGCAACAAACTGAGATACACCCACATTCCTCTTCATGCATAAAATTTTCTTTTTTGTTATTAATAGTCTCTTCTATTTTTTTTACGATTTTTGACGTTGATTTTAAGATTACAAGCAAAATACATTCGAATTCAATTATTGACGGTACAAGATTGCATCGTGAGCTGAGATGTGAATATGATTAGATTTTTCCAGATCGAACTGTGACCGGCATTTTACTGTGAACGAGGCCTTAAAATTCTAAGGTTTGGATAGGATGTAGGAAATGCATTAAACATTAACCTCGCCTAGTGGTTACCTTCCAGACATGAGTTTTTTTTTTCTTCTTTTTAGCGCGTAGGTATAACCCCTATCTAGATTTATGCTCTTAACTTACTGATAGTCCAAATAATAACTTTTCAATTGAGACATATATCTTTCAAATGCTGGGATATCGTTAGCCAAAAGATTATAGTTGACTCCTAACTCCAAAATTGTTCCTGGATTCAAAACAAAAGAGGAAAAATTATTAGAACAAAATTCAATATAACTCCGCTAAATTGGCGGAGATCACGGGTTTGCTATTTTACAGGCTAAAAAAATTACCCTACAAAAAAAAATGATAAAGCGTATTTAAGAAACGTAGAATCAAAAATCCCGCCGTCCACCCAAAAGCGACACTTTTTTTTCTCTTCTTTTTAAAGGCTTTTTTAATACACTGTATTGAATTAACTTCAAACATGAACTCAGACATAGAAAGAAGAGATTAGAAAGAGTGAGAAAAAAGGGAAAGAAAGAAAAGAGAGAGAGAAAAGTTAATTCATAGGGCGGTGTTAATTCCTGAAGAATTCTCTTCCATCCAACCATTTTTCACTCAGCGTTGACAGAGTTTAATGAAATTTTCTCATGTAGATCTCATTTGGGGTCTAATGGTGATCTTNTGTATAAAAATATAATAATGGGAAAGATAGTGATTACTTCAAAAAGATAGATAATTTGGAGTTAAGCCGATAATCTACATCCACTTTTTATAATTTGCAATAAAAGACATAGAAAAATTTCACCAATACAATACTTTAGTTTCCTATGCTTTGTATATGGGAAGATAAAAGTACAAATATAAAAATCGAAATATAACTTTTTTTATTTTGCTCCTCCTGAGAAGTTTTTTTTTAAACTTTTAACATGCGAGATTTGTTTACCTTTCTATAATTTCCTTCCATCAGATATTGTTCTAGTTGAAGCGAGTGTTTGATGTAAGGATCGTTAAGCATTGTATCATGTTCAATTCTTTCCAATTCCATATGAAATTCAGCAACTCGATTCTGGGATAGCAAATAGAGAAGATTCAATCCTAACATTTCATTTTTAAATGAAGACTCGGGCATTCTGAAAATTACAAAAAACAAAGAAAAATATACACTAATTGAGGCATGGTCATGATGTTAAATTTATTGTAAAAGTAATCGTATGGACCCGCGGTTAGGTCAAATGAAGCGCAGTTAACATGTCATATTATCGGGAACTTTTCCGAGCATGTGATGCTGTATATCAGCAATAATACAACAATTGTTGTCCTCCATGTGCTCCAACGTTTGTGGTCTATCAGCGTAGACTAGTGACTTTACATATCCCCACAGAAAATAATCCAAAGTTGTTAAATCGCACGATCGTATAGAATAATTGTGGAGTTTAAATCTTTGAATAACATGATAATTATAAGTGTTAAAAAATATTAACTTTTACATAAAATAAAACAAAACACTTACCAAAAATACTATTTNTCTAGTTGAGTCGAAAGATTGAAAACTTCCATCTTTCGACTCGACTAGACTGATGATGAATGAAACTCGTTTCTTCATAAATAATTATAACTAGTGTTTTTGGTAAGTGTTTTGTTTTAATTTATTTAAAAGTTAATAATTGTGTGGAGTCCATTGAGCGAAATTATGTGTTCACCAAATGTTTCCTTTAATAAAGTGATTATGTCACGCGATGTTTGGCATGTTGCTCCGTTTTGTCAATAGGCGTATTATCGATCGGAACATGTGTGGAACAAAAGCAATGCATTGTTAAGCGAATAACTGTTTTGTATGGACGATGTTGAAATAACTGAATCATGAATTTCGAAACACATTATCACAATTTGCAAGCATTGTTCTGCGGTTAGTTCATTCATTGCAATAAAACAATTTAAAATAAACAAAATGATAAAATAAACAGAGAAAACCGTTACTATTCAAAATGGCCGCTTTTGATATCACTGATAACGCCCTATATTTCTTCAAATCTACGAAACAATAGGAACAGATTCACACTATAATGCCGGCACAGTTCGGGCTTGGTCTGGTAACATATTCTTCTTCTTTTATTAAACCTTGTCCCATGTCTATATGGGGTCGGCATTGCCTTCCTGAATTCTTTTCCTCCACTTTCCTCTGTCTAAAGCTTCATCCCCTCTCTCTCAAATCTTCGTTCATTTTATCCTTCCATCTCATTTTTGGTCTTCCTTTTCTTCTACTTCCTGCAATATTTAAACGATCAACTCTCTTTCCAATATAATCCCCATCCCTTCTTTCAACATGCCCAAACCATCTCAGCCTACTTTCCTGTATCTTCTTACCAATTGGTCCNTCATGTAGATCTCATTTGGGGTCTAATGGTGATCTTATCGATCTGACATATGCATTTTCAGCAAAATCGCCTCAGTATGTTTTTAAATATCAACTGATATGGATGAAACTTTACAATGTTTAAACTTACTTGCTAATACTAATTCATCTTTAGAAATTTGAACATCACTGCTCGGCAAAAATTGTAAAGTCGTCAATCCAATCTGTAAATCAAAGAGAAACTCAGTGAGTATTACCACTTTAGAGACTTTACTTTTAATGTCAAGTTTCACAGAAACACAAAACACCATAGTGGAGATCACAATAACTGACCAGAAACAGGGCCAATTAGAAATGGAGTTATTTAGGAATATATTAACCGACCTAGTTAAAGGATTAGGCGCAGAATAAATGTTTACATGATATGTCCGATTGCGTTTTCTTTTCATTTGAAACTCCTTTAAGAGAAAGCCTTTCATAAGTGTCCGTAAGACGGTGGTTTAGGAAAGTTGTGGTTCAACTCTTTCAAGCAGGTAATTATTCGCTATTGGAAGGGTAGATAAATCATAGATAATTTTCTAAGAATACATAAAGGTTTAAAGTAAAGGATGAATTAAGGTACCTAGTGGTAAATGTGAACCAAATCAAATCTAGTAGCTAGTGTTGACAACCTTTTCAATGTCATTCACGCTATTTTTAGACCAAGAAGGAACACAACCCAAAAGATCAGTGCAGAATATTACACCTATTATATGATCTAAGTTGGCCGGGTATACATTCAAATTCTTAGAAGCTAAGTGAATTAGCTAAGGAAAAGCCTCTGTATTACTTATACGTATGATTTATTGCAATAAAATAAAATTTATTTCTTTGAATAAATGTTATAATTGTACTGCATTTCTAACAATATAGTTTTACCTATATTGTTTGATTGATCCTAGCTCCACTTTTACTCAAGATACGATTCAGTGTCAGATCTAAGTAGCAGCATTTGGAGTAAGACAATTGAAATCAGCCATTCCATGGCTTTGGACGACCATAAAATTCCGAGTGGGTTTGGTATGCAGAACTGCTGAAAGCCAATCTAGTATTGTCTTACCCTCAATTGATCGAGAAGTGTTTTACATTTGATAAGATCCACTTTGCTTTTGTCCAATTCAAGTTTTAATGTTTGACAAGTTTTTTGAATATCACTGTGAGCCATTGTGAAATTTTTTGCTCTAACACACCACAATCAATTAAATATCGTAAATTAACAAGCCAAAGTCACAAAATTTATAATTTATTTTCAAAAGAATCGGCGGATAAAGATAGTAAAGAATCCTGTACTCCTAAATGTTTACGAATTACGAAAACTTGCTTGTAATGTTTTAATGTGCTCGTTGTATTTACAAGTGCGGCATATGACAGAGAATTCTGGACAGAAAAAAATCCCTTTTTCCCAAATCCCACCACTTTTAATCCCATGATATCCTTAATATTTTGGTGATTGATCGATCCCTACCGTTGAATCATCAGTTTATACCGGTTTACAAGGGGTACACATATGACAGAGAATCCTGGACAAAAAAAATCCCTTTTTCCCAAATCCCACCACTTTTAATCCCATGATATCCTTAATATTTCTCCCCTTTTTAATCACTTTCAAAAAGTGTCGTGCACAAGCAACATTGCTCATCAAGGCATGGCCATAAAAACGTTTCCTAACCTGTCTCGAGGGGTGAAAATATGTCAATAAAGCTAACAAGTCAAAATAAAAAGTTAAAAACAAAACAAAAGAGGCGGGCGGAGAGATATTGCAAACTGCAAGCTGCAAATGGGAAAAATCCCGCGTGTTCGAAAATCCCTCGTTTTATGTCTAGGATTTTCTATCAGGTACCGCTGTATTTTCAAATTGAATTTTGTTACTTCCACACTTTATTTGGTCAAAAAATACCCTTTCGCTTCTCGTGTTTCGGAATGATTGGGCAACAAAAACAGAATAGCAACGAACCATGGTAGAAGGAAATAAGAAGGTAAGCCCATGCGCATCTTGCCCCTTCATGCTACGCTTATTGCATAACTGCATACGTCAACTGGTGACCCCCTAAGCCTCTGGTCCACTCTAATACCCACTGTACACATATTCTAACTTGTTATCGCTATTATCTACTTTTTCAATCAAGTGTACATTGTTCCGTCCTTAAGGCGACGCAAAAGCAACATCGACGAGTCAATGAAAACACACCAAGCATAGAGGGTTCTGTTTTAACAGCCGTCAATAGAAGCAAGATTGCTGTATGTAAACTACCGACTTGCTAAGTCTGTCACAGTTTTTCTTATTGGACGGAAACGCGGCTCTTCTGTATACCTACTTGGTGTGTTTAGCCAACATGTTATTTTATTGTCTGTGGCTTAACAGTTGACAGGGCTGGTTTTAATTCTATTGATCTGAGCGCACGGTAGTGCGCTAGGCCAAGTTCCGGAAAGCACCAGTGTATCTTTACATGAAGCAATTCACCAGGTTTTTCACACCGTCAGATATCCGGTTCTACAGGGGATAGGTCATTGAAATTTTGAACATACATTCCGTAGTATAGTACAATACTACAGGATAAACTTCAAAATTTAATGTTAACCCGAGTAGGAGATAGGTAATTTCAAAGTTTGCACTTTTGGATACTCACTGACTGACTGACT
Organism: Pachypsylla venusta; assembly: GCA_012654025.1. Classification (NCBI taxonomy): domain Eukaryota; kingdom Metazoa; phylum Arthropoda; class Insecta; order Hemiptera; family Aphalaridae; genus Pachypsylla; species Pachypsylla venusta. The sequence continues at coordinate 17,812,061 of CM022884.1, forward strand.
GACTGACTGACTGACTGACTTATTGACTGATTCACTCATCATCAAAAGTTTCAGGCACTTCCCGTATACCTAGAGCGCTGAAATTTTGCATGAAGTTAGCAATTGACATCCACGTAAAGGGAAAAATCCGAAAATTTGAACTTTTTAACTCTAAGTGCTCCAAAACGGTGTCGCTTTAGGGAAGACAATACAACGTATTGTAATGTAGTTTTAACTGATAAAACACTGAAATCTTGCACAAAGTTAGATATTTACATGCAATTAAGCAGGAAATAATTTATATTTGAACATTTACACTCCCGGTGCTCCAAAACGGTTCCGCTTTAGGGAAGGAGATGGTCGAAAACAGTTTAAACTGGTAGAACGCTGAAATCTTGCATAAAGTTAGATATTTACATACAATTAATCAGGAAATAATTTATATTTGAATAATTTAGATCTCATTGGACATTTGGGTCCGGTTTACACAGAAATTTCCTGGTTTTCGATATGTTGTGTAATTGAAAAGAAGAAGAAATGAAGAAAAAACGGCTAAATATAATCAGTTTCATATAGTAATCTTACAAAAAGTATTGATATCTCACAAAAAATTATCATTGAAAAAAGGCCAAGTTCCACTTATTCAACCAAAAAATTCTGCCCATGAAAGTAGTGATATCTATTATTGGGGCCAAGTTTATTGTTGCTGCTGTATATCCCGCACTTAAATTTTCTGTCTCAATTCTCTTAAAGTAATACCGACTTTACACTTGGCCAGTTTGTAAAAAGGTAGTACGAGTATTTTACGAATCCCCTTAGAAAAAACTGACCAAGTGTAAAGTCGGTATTACTTTAAGAGAATTGAGACAGAAGAACGTGCAATAATAAATTTAAGTGCGGGATTTACAGCAGCAACAATAAGCTTGGCCCCAATAATAGATATCACTACTTTCATAGGCGGAAGTTTTTGGGAAAGTGGAAGGAACTTGGCCTTTTTTCAATAATAATTTTTTTGTGAGATCATCTTTAAATCTCTCAAATATCGAGGTTTTGGCACACTAGCGCATCGAGTTGGACAAGTCTTTTAGGAACTAAATCTTAGTAGAAGCGAAATTTTGTGCGAAACCCGGGTTGACTCGCGAACTCTGTGTTGACTACCTCAATAATAATAATTGATGTCAGTTATTTTTAATTAAAAATACATTTATTGTCGGGAAAAATAATAGAAACAAAATATATTTAAATGAAGAAGAAAATCAAACTGTCAAAGTCACTAAATTAGAAGAAAATTAAAGTTACTAAATTAGTAGAAAATTAAAGTTGCTAAATTAAATGAAAATCAATATTAATAGATTAGAAGAAAATCAAAGTTACTAAACTAGAAGAACACCAAAGTTACTAAATTAAAAGAAAATCAGAGTTACTAAATTTGAAGAAAATCAAAGTTACTAAATTAGAAGAAAATCAATATTACTAGATAAGAAGAAAATCAAAATTACTAAATTCAAAGAAAATCAAAGTTAGTAAATTAAAAGAAAATCAAAGATACTAAATAAAAGAAAATCTAAGTTACTAAATTAGAAGTAAATCAAAGCTACTAAATTAAAAGAAAATCGAAGTTACTAAATTAAAAGAAAATCAAAGTTACTAAATTAGAAGAAAATCAAAATTACTAAATAAATACTAAATTAAAAGAAAATCAAAGTTACTAAATTAGAAGAAAATCAAAGTTACTAAATAAAAAGAAAATCGAAGTTACTAAATTAAAAGAAAATCAAAGTTACTAAATTAGAAGAAAATCAATATTACTAGATTAGAAGAAAATCAAAATTACTAAACTAGAAGAGCATCAAAGTTACTAAATTAAAAGAAAATCAAAGTTACTAAATTAGAAGAAAATCAATATTACTAGATTAGAAGAAAATCAAAGTTACTAAACTAGAAGAGCATCAAAGTTACTAAATTAAAAGAAAATCAGAGTTACTAAATTGGAAGAAAATCAAAGTTACTAAATTAGAAGAAAATCAATATTACTAGATTAGAAGAAAATCAAAGTTACTAAATTAGAAGAGATGATCTATAGGTTCATATAGGTGATAGATCGATCCCTACCGTTGAATCATCAGTTTATACCGGTATACAAGGGGTACACNACTAAATTAAAAGAAAATCAAAGTTACTAAATTAAAAGAAAATCAAAGTTACTAAATTAAAAGAAAATCAAAGTTACTAAATTAAATTTGGTTTTAGATTTTTTTTAAAAATTACAATCTTGAAAAAAAATAATCAAAAATTTCAGGCTCATTCTTCTACTACAAGCTTGAAAACCTCCTGAGTTTGATTTGTCGTTTGAAGTCGCTCTTAGTGGCGTGCAGTCGCTTCTAAAGGACGACCGACCTTATTTTGATTTTAAATATGGCGGTGCTTTGGAAACATATGTTCCCTGTGGATAGGGGAACTTAAAAAGAATATGCCAATATTTTACGTGACGATTTTTCATCGTAGAAGCCACACGTGAAAAAAACGAAGTTTTGAATTAACTTCTCATCTTATTTCCTTCTTTCTTTGGTAGGGAACCCTGGGAAAGGACCCGGTTTATTGATAGAACATTCAGAGAGATTACGGCAACTTTGTTTGACAGTGAACCCTGGGAGAAGACCCGGTTTATTGATAGAACACTCAGAGAGATTACAGCAAATTTGTTTGGCAGGGAACTCTGGGAGAAGACCCGGTTTATTGATAGAACACTCACACAGATTACAGCAACTTTGTTTGGCAGGGAACCCTGGGAGAAGACCCGGTTTATTGATAGAACACTCACACAGATTACAGTAACATTGTTTGTCAAGCACTCACTGGTAAGTTTTATTGTCTTATATTAACGATAGGGTCCCGACGCTCCTTCTTTCTATTTTAGATTTCTCCTTTTAATTTTTGTTTACAAATAATTACTAGAGTCGTTTACTTTCCCATTCGAGAGCAGCGTAGAAGCGTTGCGTACTAGAAAAATCTATTATTCCAGAACGCAATATTTAGAACGCATTTACTGCGTACCTTCGAGAAGTTTCGAGATAAACGATAGGGATTTATAAATACAGGGGTCGCGAGTAGAAGTCAGTCAGTTTTAGTTTTGGAGCGAGATCGATAAGTCGAGTTTTACAAGTGTCAAGTTCGTTCAGTGAGTGATTAATTCGTGTGTATTTTCGAGTGTTTTAAATACGGTGTTTGCGAGGTGACAGTATACAAATTTTTGTGTTAGGTTTTTTTTTTTAATTTTTATTTGTAATTTCTACCATTTTTTCCCCTCTTTCGTTTCTCTGCCCTGTGCCAAAATTTCCGACCGTCTTTTCGTTTCTTCTTTTGCCTAATTTGGCGTTCATGTCGCAATCAATCGCATGATTGAGGTCATCATAAAAACTATCCATATCCTCATCTTCTGCATCCGAAGTTGGCGCATATACCTGAACAATGATTAGTCTACCACCTTTCTTTTGTAACTTCGGGCTCAGGATGAGTTTAGATGTAACATTTGAAACCCACTATCCATTTCGTAATTGACTTGTTAATAAGGATTCCCGTACCTCCATTTGAACCAACTCCATTGAAGTAAAAGAGATGTCCCTCTTTTAAGGTAGTCAGACATTCTCCATATCTTCGGACCTCTGCAAGTCCTATTATATCCCATTCTATATCTTTTAACATTTCAATGAGTTCCAGTAACATGTCACCCAGTCGCAAAGTTCTACAATTATATGTGTAGATATTAAAGTTCCTATTTTTGGATTGTTCCTTTGATAATTTCGGTTCTTTATTTTTCAGTTCAGCTTCTCTCTCTCTCTTGTATCTTGATTTTCCATTTGATTTCTTTGGTTTTTAGCCTGTCTTTCTTCATTTTTTTCTTCAAGTTCATTTACATTATTCATAAACCCGGATCCTACGTTTGTATTATATCGATTTTCACCAATATTTAATATTTTTGAGGAATCATTTTTCTTTTTGTTCAGTTTTCCTTTTTCTGTTTCCCTTTTCCTATAAATGCTTGTCGTTGCTAAATTTAGTTGCTATTGTTGGTTTGATTTCCCCGTTGTAAGTTTGGGTTCTCCATTCTTATCTTCTATTTTTTTCGAAGTATAATACTCACATATGCAATTTTTTGACTTCGCTGTCGGGTTTCTCTTCATTTTTGCTTTCTTTTAATTCCTTTTCTTTCTTTCTTATTATCATCGTATCGAGAGTTTTTGACCTTCACTGTGTGATCTTCGTTGAGTTTGCAATGTCTTTTTTTTTCTTTAGTACATTTTCCCTGTTTGTCATTTCTTGTAATCCGTTGATCTCTGGAGATAGTTGTCTCTTCCCAGGTGTACTAAGGGGTGTTTGGTATATTGTACTATTTACTTGTATTGCGCAAGAATGTTCATTTATAGGGGTTTCTATTTCTCTATCAAAGTTACTAAATTGGAAGAAAATCAAAGTTACTAGATGAGAAGAATATCAAAGTTACTAAATTAAAAGAAAATCAAAGTAACTAAATTAGAAGAAAATCAAAGTTACTAAATGAGAAGACAATCAAAGTTACTAAATTAGAAGAAAATCAAAGTTACTAAATGAGAAGAAAATCAAAGTTACTAAATTAAAAGAAAATCAAAGTTACTAAATTAAATTTGGTTTTAGATTTTTTTTTTTAAATTACAATCTTGAAAAAAATAATCAGAAATTTCAGGCTCATTCTTCTACAACAAACAAAGTCAAGCGACAAGCTTGAAGACCTCCTGAGTTTGATTTGTCGTTTGAAGTCGCTCTTAGTGGCGTGCAGTCGCTTCTACGAATCAAAATAAGAACGACCGACCTTATTTTGATTTTAAATATGGCGGTGCTTTGGAAACATATGTCCCTTGTGGATAGGGGAACTTAAAAAGAATATGCCAATACTTTACATGACGATTTTTCATCGTAGAAGCCACACGTGAAAAAAACGAAGTTTTGAATTAACTTCTCATCTTATTTCCTTCCTTCTTTGGCAGGGAACCCTGGGAAAAGACCCGGTTTATTGATAGAACACTCACACAGATTACAGCAACATTGTTTGGCAGGGAAGCATGGGAGAAGACCCGGTTTATTGATAGAACACTCAGAGAGATTACAGCAACTTCGTGGCCACCTGGAGGTCGCAGAAGTTATCAAGCACTCACTGGTAAGTTTTATTCTCTTATATTAACGATAGGGAAGGCTGCCTATCGTTTGTATTACGTTTTTTTTTATTTTTTTTATTTGTAATTTCTACCTTTAATAAATTGTTTTAAGTTTTTATTTTATTTTTAAAGTTAGTTAACGCGTTTCTAATCCATGACTACTTAATCCTCGAACCCTAATTCTACAACAGTATTGTGCTCACTGCTCATTACAGAACATAAAGTTGTTCAATCTCCATTTATTCCAGTAAGACTGCACATATCCAGTCCACATTTGGCTTATTTGCTCAATTTCTTTGGGGAAATTTTCCTCTTTAACAATATTCCAGAAATTGTACATTCTATCATGTAAAGCATATGCTTCCATATTTAAGCTTTGCAATAATTCTGACACTGACATCTCTCCATCTCTCTGAAACAACATAATAATTCTGTCATCATCCTTGAAGGAATTACCCGAAGGTTGTTCACACTAGATAAGGATAAATATTAAATAGCCAGCGTCTATGGCACGTTGAATACTTCAGTTCCCATTAGATCACTGAAGTTAAGCGAAGTTTTATCAGGTGGTTGTCACGTAGATTCGCGCCCTCAGGATACTGTTTAGGTTTTCTGCAGGCTATGGTTTTTTGGGGGTACATTCTCATCAATTTTTCGATATTTCTTACTGTTTTGGATAAACAATTAGTGATACCTACATACAAATAAATACAGGTACATCTCTATTGTTACATTGAGTTTTATTATTGTAGAAAATTAAAATACCATACGATAAAATCAGACGATAAGGCAGTAAAGTTGCCTTAGTGTGAATGAGTGAAGGTATCGCAAGGGATAAAAATCGCTTGTGATAAATATAGCCGATTTTATCGTGTTCCTTAGAACATACTCCGTCAAGAGAATGTATCACCAACAGAGAGGTGCATTAAATAAATAAGCACCAATCGTAGAGAAGTATTCTCTTTGTAATCTGAATAGTCATAAGTATTGAAGAAATGGATTAAATCCCCGGTAGCTCAGTAGTCCAGTCGCCTGTCTGGTAAGCCAGCAGTTGCGGATTCGAAACCCAGCTGGGGCGTCCTATGTTATCCTCTATGCATATGAGATTTTTATTATTTAACAATTTAGAAATTTTGATTATTTAAGCGAAATCGGTACCAGTGCACAAAAAAAAAAAAAAAAAAGGTTACCACCGTACTCACCATTTCTAAATTGTTCAAGTTAGCATTAAGTGCTATTTTTTTATCTCTTTCTCCTATAGAACAGTGCATGTAAAGCTCTTTCGTATGAAATGCAATGCCTGATAAATGATGTCCGCTTTCATATTGCTTTGTAATTAAAAACAATTTTGCATGAAGGAAAGATAGTTTTCCGACAATGTTCAAAAAATTACAGAATGGTTTCTCAATATCGTATACGTATATTGGGAGTGCATATGTCGTGAATACGTGTTGAGGCGCTTCTCTACTAGCAATCAAATATGTGGTTTGATCCGTTTCATAAGACGTTTCTTCCGTTTCATAAGGCCTAGCTTGTATGAGATAAAGATACAAATCTTCACTCTCAGGGTAATTAAATCTTGTACGTTCTGAAATGAGAGAATGTGTTATTTTGATTTATTATTTTCAATAATGAACATTTGGAATCGTCACGAAAAAAAAAAATCCTGCCAAAGGGAAGCTTGGCTCCCTCTCCCAAACCTAATAAATCGTAGCAAAACTAGATCCCAAGTAGCAGTAAAGCAGAGACACCCAGTCACTGCCGATTTAAGATAGAGGAGCACTGTACGACGTCATCTCTAACATGGCAAGGAAAATAAACACGAGAAATCATATTTCCAGAGAGATGAAGGTCGACGGCAGTATAAAGTCCTAGGAGATTTCCTAAGAGGGAATCAGATCAGTTTTAGAGTTAGAAAATCGACGAGCTCCGAACGACGAAGTCCAGCGCCTGTTTCACCATAATTATAAGATCTGACCAAGTTTTGCATTCAACTTCTTTCCACCGCATCCAGCAGGCAAAGGTCCTCTCAAAGCCATCGTAAGACAACACCAAATCATCTCATAGCCACCTCTCAAAGACAACTCACAAGCATAATCATCTCACCCAACCCACAAACCTTTCAAGACTCTAACAGTACGTAGAATCTAAAAATCGAATAAAAAAATTCGCTCGTCCGCCGCCGCGCCGTACGCCGTGATGGGCACTTTGGCCACTTAGCGTTGACCGATTTTGGATGAAATTAGGTATATTGGTCCCAAATTTGTCTTAAAACTTTTGGGTGCAATTCAAGGTACCGTTGGCAGATTATTTCCGCTTTTTATCGTTTTCCATTTATCCTGTCTAAAAGAGGAATGGTAAGAGCTAGAGACTAGAAATTTGGTGTGTTTTATGCCAGTAAAATTATAAACCCATGTGTCATATCGCAGAGTTTCTTATTTTTTATTGTAGCGGTGTTTTTTTTTTTATTAATTAATTAATTAACCCTTCATCAGCATACTCTTTTGATGATTTGTGTAGATGAGTAACCTTTTTTGGAATACAATAAGGGAACTTTTACATCAAATTTACACATTCCACCACGTTTGCACAAAAACACTTACGGTGGGACACAAAATAAATATATAAAAAGATTACAATAAAACAAAAAGGTATTACAAAAACATAAAAAATAAATCAATACGAAAATAAAGGAACAACATAAATAAATGAATAAGTAGATGTGAGGTCACATCACGCACCCAACATCTCTCCGCTCATCCCTTCTAGTGCAGCCCTGAACCCATCAAATGGTTGGGCGAGGTCCAGAATTTGTGATAGACCGTTGTTCATCATTTTCGCACTCACGAGTGGAGACCTCCCAAAAGCAGGCAGTTTTATACCGGGTAAATGGAAATAATTCCCCCGGTTGTTCAAATTAAAATGGGGATTTGGAATATTCAGTCCTAGGTGGGATAACAAAAAGGCGTTATCCACCCCACCATTTATTAATTTGTGCAAAAAAAGCAATTGGTGTATATTGCGTATAGTCTTTAGCAGAGGCAGCTGCAAACTGTTGCATTGTTGCAGAGATCCTCATAGGAACAGGTTCGGGATATTTAGGATAGAATCCATTCTCTTTGTAGAACAGACCCCGAAAAAATTTAGCCTGGACTTTTTCAATCTTTAATAATTGATTTTTCCTATGAGGACACCATATCGCTGATGCGTACTCAAGCCTAGACCTTGTAAAGGCATTATACAGGAGGACAATAGTGTCAACTTCCTGAAAGTCTTTAGCTTGTCGCATCACAAAATTGAGTGTTTGATATACCTTATTGACCATGTTGTCAATATGAAAATCAAACTTAAAATCTTCTTGAAATATAACTCCAAGATCTTTTTTGTTCTGGGATCTCTGGATCAACTCAGAACCAATGACATAGGGGAAGGACAAACGCGTTTTCTTGTTGGTAAAGCTGAGGATCTCACATTTGTCCGGGTTAAACTCTAGTAGGTGCGCCTGTAACCATTTCGTGCTAGAGTCAATGTCCTCCTGTAACAGACGGCAATCTTCCTCTGTTTTAATTGATTTTATTAATTTAAAATCATCCACAAATAATTTGTACTGGGAATATTTTATATCCCTTCCTATGCCATTTATGAGCACTGAGAAGCTCAAATTGCTCAATATTGGCACCTGGGAGACCCCTGAGACGGCCTCATAAGAGTCAAATATGTGTTTCTCATATACCACATATTGGAGTCGCCCCTGCAAGTATGATGCAAAAAGGGTTACCAATCTGGGAGACAGACCTATGTGCCACAATTCTCCCAGCAGGATATCATGGTGAACTCGATCATAAGCTTTTCTTATCTCCGTGTACAAGACGTCAACCTGATGCGCCCCTTCCTCGAGGTATTGGGCGCATAGTTGTTGTGAGTCCATTAAGTTTGTGACGGTGGATCTACCCGCCAAGGTTACATGTTGATATTCCACAAGTTTGGATTTAATAAAGGGCGCAAGCTTGTTATAAATGCAAGCCTCGTAAATTTTTGCAGAACAGGTCAGGGAGGGTATTTGGCCTGAATTCGGACACTTCACTGGTATCCACAATCTTGAGAATTGGGGTAACTTTTGCTATTTTTAGAAAAGTTGGAAATTCACATTTTTCTAAGGACAGATTGATTATATGCAGCAGTGTTTGTTTTAAGTATTCAGCTACTGCCTTAATAATAGCAGGTGGAATGCCATCCATTCCAGGGCGTTTGTTCCCTCCAATACTTTTGATAGATTTGTTCAGGTCTTTTTCTGTTACAGTACAAAAGTGCAAGTAATCTGAAGTGGTATGTCCTTCTGTAACAAAACTGCACTGATAGGCTGACCTATTATTACTGTAAACAGATGCTGCACGAAGGCGCCTCTGGCTTCACAAGTGGTGTCCAGAGTTATTCCTCCATATTTCAAGTTTTTTACAGTTCCCCCACCCCTTTTCATTCTGTTATACTGCCAGAACTTAGAACTGTCTTTTTTGATCTCATGTTCAATCGATCTCAAATGAAGTCTGTAATCACCAGTTATCAATCTTCGGGACCAGTCCCTATAGTACTTATAGGATTTCAAAAAGGTATCGAATGATTTATGTCCCTGAAACAGTTTTCAGTTTTATACACATTTCTGGTTTCACTACTCCACCAGTGAGGCAATCTCCTGTTATGGCTATTTTTGTGAGTTTTCCTGGGAACACACAACCTAAAAATTGGCGCATGAAATACATCCACTGCTTCGTCCACAATATCACAGCAGACAACATCCGTCCAATCCTGGGACGCCAATTTTTCCCTTAATGTCCTCAGATCGACCCTGTTAAAGTCAAGGTCAAGTAACATTTTGTCATCAGGGACGTTATTTATATGCCCACATAGGTGGGAGGTATGATGACTATTTTCTCCCCCCTTGGTTGTCGTAACATTTTCATCCACTTGATCTCAAAACAAAGTGCAAGATGATAGTGGTCCTCGACAACAAGTGGGTCACCATGTGTGACCTCACTCACAGACACAAATTTTTTTGCAATGTTGTCATTTTTCTTTTTTATAAATTTGACAAAAATTTGATCAAGTGTATTACCTTGATGACTAGAAACTCCGTTAATGGGCTCCACCCGCAAGAAGCTACTCAGATGTACAAGCTCAGCACATCTCTCACTCATAGGGCCACCCCCCAAGTTGCTACCTGAGGTATACTCAGTAACATTAAAATCTCCTAAAAGTACAATGTTGCTGGTCTCAAGAACAAGGGTGAAAATTTCAATTGAGTTGCTGAGCTCCTCAACCGTGTTTACAGTTACTGGGGGCGGTAAATTAGTTTTCCCCACCATGTGGTGGGGAAAACTAATTTTAACCCAGATCATTTGAAAGATGGCCGTTTGGTGTGTCCATTCGTCTAAAAATATTGCGTGCAAATGGTTTTTTATGGCCAGAATCAGCCATAAAAATCACCCCCCTTTGTTTTACCAGATAAAGTAAAATCACGGTCCTGTCTGAAAACCGAAAACCGATCGTCAAATAATTCCGATGTGAAAACATCCCCACCAACAAGGACTCCGTTAGGGTGATTTTGCCTGCATCCTGATTTAAAAGGTTTAAATTAAAACCCAGCCTGTGCACCGCCGACATCTATAATGGTGTCAGACATACCATTGCCATTCCGGGTGAGATCAGAAAGTGGCAAAGTCCGACTGTGTACGGCGGGGCTAACCAAATCCGTTGAGCGCTTTCCAACACCACCAATTAAAGATAGGGGATTATCATTGTCAAAAGTATTTACAATATTTACATTAGCAACTATACACGTATTGTCATCTATATCTGAAAAGGTGAAGCCCTAATGTTGTTCACAGTTTGCGGTAACCTGTTGTACATTACCGGCAGGTAATGAGGCACACCGCCCAAGACATATTCATCGGCAGGTAATTATTTGGTGGGGGAAACCTTACATCAGGTAGTCGAATATAATGGACAACATTCTATACTGAAATACATATGCTTGACTTAAAGGAACTATTAATTCAAACACCAGGAAGAGTGTTTGAATTATTATAATTGCTGGCCATTCAATTTGTGTTAGGTAATACATATGCTTGACTTAAAGTAACTATTAATTCAAACACCAGGAAGAGTGTTTGAATTATTATAATTGCTGGCCATTCAATTTGTGTTAGGTAATACATATGTTTGACTTAAAGCAACTATTAATTCAAACACCAGGAAGAGTGTTTGAATTATTATAATTGCTGGCCATTCAATTTGTGTTAGGTAATACATATGTTTGACTTAAAGTAACTATTAATTCAAACACCAGGAAGAGTGTTTGAATTATTATAATTGCTGGCCATTCAATTTGTGTTAGGTAATACATATGCTTGACTTAAAGCTACTATTAATTCAAATACTAGGAAAAGTGTTTGAATTATTATAATTGCTGGCCATTGAATTCTTGTTAGGTTTAATGTATTTCCTAACAGAGCTATTAATAAATGAGTTGGACGTGCTTGTTCATGGACTTCACTTCCTCACACAGGGGTGTGAGGAAATCAATTCTTTACTGGAACCTGTTTTATATATTGTATTTCACAAAAAACAAAAATGTAAAAGAGGCCAAGTTCCAATGCCCAAAAAGTCCTGCCTTTAAAAGTACTGAGATCTAAAATGAGGCCAAGCTTTTCTATTAATGGCCAGAACTAAATGTATCTAGCAGTATATACCCAGCTTGTTTCCAATTAAACGCAAATAAATGCATGTATCTAATGATCTAAAATATCGGATGTCCAATTATCAAAAAAATCAAAATTTTGCAACGGGAGTATTTATTTTCTTTTCAAAAAAATTATGAAAATGTTCTCATTTACTTGTCTCGTAGCTTGAGTTTTATTCAAACGTAGTTTCGTAGCTTGAGTTTTATTCAAACGCACACAACAACTTGCCGTTGCGATCACGGACTCTGTTGCTTATTTGTTCTGTGTGTTTGAGCGAACTGTCGAATATTACTCCTAGGATTCTGATTCGGTTGGCAGTTAGTATAGGGTTCCCAGAGATTTTGATGTTCAGGGTTTTTTTGAATTCAGCAGTCCATGTGGAGAACATTGCTGCTGACTTCTCTGTAGACAACTCGAGCCCCCTGCTTCTAAACCAGTCGTTAAGGGTAGCCAACTGATCACATAAGTTGTCCCAGCAGGGTCCAGATGCGAACACAGTGCAATCATCCGCATAGGTGATGAGATTGATGTCATGAGGTGGGAGGGGCATATGTGACATGTACATATTGAAGAGGATGAACACAGTGCAATCATCCGCATAGGTGATGAGATTGATGTCATGAGGTGGGAGGGGCATGTGTGACATGTACATATTGAATAGGATGAACACAGTGCAATCATCCGCNCAGGGTCCAGATGCGAACACAGTGCAATCATCCGCATAGGTGATGAGATTGATGTCATGAGGTGGGAGGGGCATATGTGACATGTACATATTGAAGAGGATAGACGACAGGACGCCCCCCTTGCGGAACTCCCATTTTCATCTTTCTATATCTTGACCTTGTACCAAAAATCAAAATCAACATAAGTCTGACGACCACTGAAGCTGGAAGTGTGGTATTGAGGAGATCTTTAAGTAGAATTCCGTGGTTCACGGTATCGAAGGCACGTGACAAATCCAGTGCTACCAGAACGGTACGGTTGTGTAGCGGTTGTTGGTTTATGCCAAATTCAATTTGGTGAGTAATATGATGCATCGCGGTTGTGGTGCTGTGTTTTGCTCTAAAGCCATGTTGGTGATCTTTCAATTGAATGTGTTCTTTCAATATCGGAAGAGGAAGTGCCTCTAAGAGTTTTGCTACAGGTGTTATTTGTGGTAAACTCTATTTAGCTTTTAACAAATTAGGTATCGTACTTCGATAACCGTTACATTAAAAAGTACTGCCCGGTCTCTAGGTTACGAGTCCCTCCCCTCTTCCCTCTAAATTTTCTATTATTGTGCGATTGTGCCCCTCCTCCCCAAAAGAAGATCTTTAAGTGGCCGCATGGGAGTGGCCGGTCATTCTGGGACACGCTGCATAAATCATTGCTCAACCGTGAATTATCTGATCGCCGTTCAAAAGTTAAGGAGGGGAGTGACCGGTCATTCTGGGACACGCTGCATAAATCATTGCTCAACCGTGAATTATCTGATCGCTGTTCAAAAGTTAAGGAGGGGAGTGACCGGTCATTCTGGGACACGCTGCATAAATCATTGCTCAACCGTGAAGTATCTGATCTCTGTCCTCTATGTATGCTGGCTGTTCGTGATGTAAATCATTGATACAACAACATTGCTTTCTTCCCTTAAATT
>CM022884.1:17886432-17898057 GCA_012654025.1 Pachypsylla venusta
TTTTTTTTGTGCACTGTTATACAGAAGAAGGAAATGAACAAATAGGACTTGATGCTGACTTGAACAATTTAGTAATGGTGAGTACGGTGGTAATCTTTTTTTTTGTGCAATGTTATACAGAAGAAGGAAATGAACAAATAGGACTTCATGCTGACTTGAACAATTTAGTAATGTTGAGTACGGCGGTAACCTTTTTTTTGTGCACTGCAAAAACCATAGCCTGCAGATAACCTGAACAAAACTATCAGAATTCAAAAATATCGAACCGTTTTCGTGTTATGGCCGATTTTTGAACAAATTCAGCCGATAACGGTTCGATATCTTAAATTTTGCCGCGACAACATAATATAAACTCAAAGCAAGAAAGTTTTAGATGGCTTTTTAAATCTTAATTTACGACATTTTTTTTGCAAAAAACTGTCCAACCGTTTTCGAGTTACGGTTGTAAGGGAAATCATAGAATACTATTAGCACGGGAACGGCCATCAAGCCTTAGAAGCCGTAGAGAAGCACGGAAAAACAGCTAGTAGACAATAAAAAATGCTAAGAGTAATTTTTTTAAATTTATTTCACTAATAAAAACGTTCCAGTGTGGAAGAAAATGTTGATCACTAAAGTTAAGCAACGTCCAGCGAGGTTTTACTTAATGGGTGACCACGTAGATTCGCATCCTCGTTGTGCTAGCTTTTTCTGGCCCAACCCAGGCTAGTTGAGATCAATGTGGGTAGCCGGTTTGTACATTTCCAGACAATGGAGGGTATAACCCTGTTTCGAATGACCAATTATATAAATGTTAAAGAGACGTATATACATTTCAGATAAACCAAAAATAAAAATCTGGTAAAAATTGAATTAGGTTGCTCGCATCGAATAGCGTTAGCAATAATTTTATCGCCCGATAAAAAGTTTAATACCACACCAGGGTACTAAACTATTAACCTGGTGTGAACGACTCGACTGTATTTATAGCTAAAAAGTATCGCACCCGATAAAAATCACTTGCGACAAAGTATTGGGCGATATTTATCCTGTTGCTCTAGTGTGTACCCCGGACTTCCATTCAATAATTATTCTTTTTTTGGGAGGGGGGGGGGGCTTACCGTCTTTTTAACATCCATTGATCATCCGAGACGGGGGTTTTACCCTTCATTCGCTCGAACCTTCGTGAATATCCACGCATTCAAACTTTTCTGGACGTCGCTTATTTTTTTACAAAACAGGTACTCTCATTGACTCACCCCTAGCCTGGGTTGAGCTGAAAAAGCATCCTGAGGGCGCGAATCTACGTGGACAATCACATGGACGTTTCTTAACTTCAGTGATCTAATGTGAACTGGAGTATTCAAAGTGCCATAGACGTTGACTATTCAATATTTATCCTTATCTACTGTAAACAACCTTCGGTTAATTCCTTCAAGGATGATGACAGAATTATTATGTTGTTTCAGAGAGATGGAGGGATGTCAGTGACACAATTATTAGAAAGCATAAATATGGAAGCAGATGATTTAAATGCTACAATGTACAATTTCTGGAATATTGTAGAGGCGGAAGATTTCCGCGAAAAAATTGAGCAAATAAACCAAATGTGGATTCGATATATGAAGAATTACTGGGATAAATGGAGTTTGGACAACTTTATGTTCTGTAATGAGCACTAGAAAATATATATATATATATATATATATATTTTTTTTTCAAAATTTGAATTCATTCTCAAGATAATTTGAGTTTTGCTTCTTTTTTTAGACACCCAGTAAGGCACTNAAATTCCTTAAAAATATATATATAAGAATTAAGAAAACATACATAGATCCAATTAAAGAGAATATTACTGTATTAATGAGTTGGGGGTGGTAAGAACATAAAACTTACCAGAGAGTGCTTGATAAACTCTGCGTCCACTAGGTGGACCCAAAGTTGCTGTAATCTGTCTGAGTGTTCTATCAATAAACCGGGTCTTCTCCCAGGTTCCCTGCCAAAAGAAAGAAGGAAAAAAGATGAGAAGTTAATTCAAAACATCTCTTTTTTCACGTGTGGCTCATACTTACATTTATATTGGAGTGTTCCCATTACGAACGTTTTTCTGTCTACGATGAAAAATCGTCACGTAATATATTGGCATATTCTTTTTAAGTTCCCCTATCCACAGGGGACATATGTTCCCGAAGTACCGCCATATTTAAAATCAAAATGAGGTCAAGTCGTCCTTTAGAAGCGACTGCACGCCACTAAGAGCGACTTCAAACGACAAATCAAACTTCGGGAGGTCTTCAAGCTTGTCGCTTGAATTTTCTCGTAGTAGAATGAGCCTGAAATTTCTGTTTATTTTTTTTTATAGAATGTAATTTAAAAAAAATCTAAAACCAAATTTAATTTAGTAACTTCGATTTTCTTCTAATTTAGTAACTTTGACACTTTGACTTTCTTCTGATTTAGTAACTTTGATTTTCTTTTAATCAAGTAACTTTGATTTTCTTCTAATCAAGTAACCTTGATTTTCTTTTAATTTAGTAACTTTGATTTTCTTCTAATTTAGTAACTTTGAATTTTTTCTAAATAATAACTTTGACAATCTGATTTTCTACTGATTTAGTAAATTTGATTTTCTTTTACTTTAGTAACATTGATTTTCTTTAGATTTAGTAACTTTGATTTTCTTCTAATTTAGTAACTTTGATTTTCTTTTAATTAAATAACTTTGATTTTCTTTTAATTTAGTAACTTTGATTTTCTTTTAATTTAGTAAATTTGATTTCCTTTTAATTTAGTAAGTTTGATTTTCTTTTAATTTAGTAACTTTGATTTTTTTTTTAATTTAGTAACTTTGATGTTCTTTTAATTTAGTAACTTTGATTTTCTTTTAATTTAGTAACTTTGATTTTCTTCTAATTTAGTAAAACTTTGATTTTCTTTTAATTTAGTAACTTTGATTTTCTTCTAATTTAGTAATTTTGATTTTCTTCTAATCTAGTAATATTGATTTTCTTCTAATTTAGTAACTTTGATTTTCTTCTAATTTAGTAACTTTGATTTTCTTTTAATTTAGTAACTTTGATTTTCTTCAAATTTAGTAACTTTGATTTTATACTAATTTTGTTACTTTGATTTTCTTCTTATTTAGTAACTTTCATTATCTTCTAATTTAGTAACTTTGACACATTGATTTTCTACTAATTTAGTAACATTGATTTTCTTTTAATTTAGTAACTTTGATTTTCTTCTAATTAGTAAAACTTTGATTTTCTTTTAATTTAGTAACTTTAATTTTCTTCTAATTTAGTAATTTTGATTTTCTTCTAATCTAGAAATATTGATTTTCTTCTAATTTAGTAACTTTGATTTTCTTTTAATTTAGTAACTTTTATTTTCTTCTAATTTATTAAAACTTTGATTTTCTTTGAATTTAGTAACTTTGATTTTCTTCTAATTTAGTCATTTTGATTTTCTTCTAATCTAGTAATATTGATTTTCTTCTAATTCAGTAACTTTGATTTTCTTCTAATTTAGTAACTTTGATTTTCTTTTAATTTAGTAACTTTTATTTTCTTCTAATTTAGTAAAACTTTGATTTTCTTTGAATTTAGTAACTTTGATTTTCTTCTAATTTAGTCATTTTGATTCTCTTCTAATCTAGTAATATTGATTTTCTTTTAATTTAGTAAGTTTGATTTTCTTTTAATTTAGTAACTTTGATTTTTGTTTTAATTTAGTAACTTTGATGTTCTTTTAATTTAGTAACTTTCATTTTCTTCTAATTTAGTAACTTTGACACTTTGATTTTCTACTAATTTAGTAACTTTGATTTTCTTTTATTTTAGTAACTTTGATTTTATACTAATTTTGTTACTTTGATTTTCTTCTATTTTAGTAACTTTTATTTTCTTCTAATTTAGTAACTTTGACTTTCTACTAATTTAGTAACTTTGATTTTCTTTTATTTTAGTAACTTTGATTTTCTTCTAATTGAGTAACTTTTATTTTCTTTTAATTTAGTAACTTTGATTTTCTTTTGATTTAGTAACTTTGATTTTCTTCTAATTTAGTAACTTCGAATTTTTTCTAAATAATAACTTTGACAATCTGATTTTCTACTGATTTAGTAAATTTGATTTTCTTTTACTTTAGTAAAATTGATTTTCTTTAGATTTAGTAACTTTGATTTTCTTCTAATTTAGTAACTTTGATTTTCTTTTAATTTATAACTTTGATTTTCTTTTAATTTAGTAACTTTGATTTTCTTCTAATTTAGAAGCAGTTGGTTGAATTGTTTAGGGCGGGGGTTTTAACCTAACTAAATTTTCAACAAACTCAAACAGGTCCTAGAACATATACCTGAAATCGATCAGTTATCTAGTTTGTTGGAATGGACCTCAGACTCATCGTCTGCTGTTAAAATATTAGGTTTGCAATGGAACCCCAATTCAGATTCATTTTTCTGTAAGGTCAATATAGAATCGAAACCTACTACAAAACGCAATTTTTTGAGTGTCGTAGCTCGTCTTTTTGATCCATTGGGTTTAGTTAGTTTTGCTAGCAAAGTTTATTAGCTCGAGACTTGTGGAGTCTCAAACTAGATTGGGATGAGACATCCCCATCAAAAATACTTATCATGTGTAATGATTTTCAAAATCAACTCCCCCTCATTTTGCAAATTCAGATTCCTCGTCACATTTTAAAATCAACTCCCCCTCATTTCGCAAATTCAGATTCCTCGTCACATTTTAAAATCAACTCCCCCTCATTTCGCAAATTCAGATTCCTCGTCACATTTCAAAATCAACTCCCCCTCATTTCGCAAATTCAGATTCCTCGTCACATTTCAAAATCAACTCCCCCTCATTTCGCAAATTCAGATTCCTCGTCACATTTCAAAATCAACTCCCCCTCATTTCGCAAATTCAGATTCCTCGTCACATTTCAAAATCAACTCCCCCTCATTTCGCAAATTCAGATTCCTCGTCACATTTCAAAATCAACTCCCCCTCATTTCGCAAATTCAGATTCCTCGTCACATTTCAAAATCAACTCCCCCTCATTTCGCAAATTCAGATTCCTCGTCACATTTCAAAATCAACTCCCCCTCATTTCGCAAATTCAGATTCCTCGTCACATTTCAAAATCAACTCCCCCTCATTTCGCAAATTCAGATTCCTCGTCACATTTCAAAATCAACTCCCCCTCATTTCGCAAATTCAGATTCCTCGTCACATTTCAAAATCAACTCCCCCTCATTTCGCAAATTCAGATTCCTCGTCACATTTCAAAATCAACTCCCCCTCATTTCGCAAATTCAGATTCCTCGTCACATTTCAAAATCAACTCCCCCTCATTTCGCAAATTCAGATTCCTCGTCACATTTCAAAATCAACTCCCCCTCATTTCGCAAATTCAGATTCCTCGTCACATTTCAAAATCAACTCCCCCTCATTTCGCAAATTCAGATTCCTCGTCACATTTCAAAATCAACTCCCCCTCATTTCGCAAATTCAGATTCCTCGTCACATTTCAAAATCAACTCCCCCTCATTTCGCAAATTCAGATTCCTCGTCACATTTCAAAATCAACTCCCCCTCATTTCGCAAATTCAGATTCCTCGTCACATTTCAAAATCAACTCCCCCTCATTTCGCAAATTCAGATTCCTCGTCACATTTCAAAATCAACTCCCCCTCATTTCGCAAATTCAGATTCCTCGTCACATTTCAAAATCAACTCCCCCTCATTTCGCAAATTCAGATTCCTCGTCACATTTCAAAATCAACTCCCCCTCATTTCGCAAATTCAGATTCCTCGTCACATTTCAAAATCAACTCCCCCTCATTTCGCAAATTCAGATTCCTCGTCACATTTCAAAATCAACTCCCCCTCATTTCGCAAATTCAGATTCCTCGTCACATTTCAAAATCAACTCCCCCTCATTTCGCAAATTCAGATTCCTCGTCACATTTCAAAATCAACTCCCCCTCATTTCGCAAATTCAGATTCCTCGTCACATTTCAAAATCAACTCCCCCTCATTTCGCAAATTCAGATTCNACTGAATTATATTTAATTCAGTCTTTAGATGAGAGTCAACCACAATTATTTCACTTCCACATATCAACATCATCTATTACAAAAAAAAAAAAAAAAAAAAAAAAAAATGGTGGGTCAAAGGCCCTGAGTGGCTTTGTTCAGATTTGGAAATCTGGCCTTTGACTTCATTTTAGAATCAATTGCCTTCCGTTACTGAGGCTTCATTCTTTAGTAGTAGTGGAACCTGTGAGTTAGACATTGTTGGTGGACTTGGCTCGCAGATAGTCATCTTGGTCGAAGGTTCTAAACAACATTGTTTATCTTTATAGATTTGTTCATTAATTTATTTCATCCATAGATAGGAAGTTTGCTGAAAAGAAACTCTTCCAGGCAATTCAGAAATGTCATTTTAGTAAAGATATTGCCGCCTTAGAAAGTGGTAAACAATGTTCGTCCTCTCTTCGTAATTTGAACCCATTTTTACAGGATGATTTATTGCGAGTGGCTGGTAGGTTGTCATACTCTTCTCTTGGTTACACTCCTAAACACCCTGTCATTCTACCTAAGAAAGAGCATGTTGTAAATTTAATTGTAAACTTTTTTCATTCGTCAAATTTACATACAGGCCCGTTGTTATTAGTTGCGGTTCTAAGAAAAAGATATTGGATCTTGTCAGGCAGGGACTTAGTTAGACGTAAAGGCTTCTAATTATTGTTTTAGATTCAAACCCAAGCCTACTTTTCCCCTCATGGCAAATTTACCCCCATTTCGTGTCCAAGAGACGAAATCTGCTTTTTCGCATTGTGGTTATGCTGGCCCCTCTTATATAACAATGGCTAAAAGGCGAGGCATAAAATCGCAAAAATCTTATTTCGTATGTCTTGTTAAAGGCTGTGGCATTGTGAGTTGGTGTCCGATCTTAGTACAGAAAGGTTCATGGCAGCTCTAAAATATTTGTTTCAAGGCGTAATCCGGTGTCCGCCATATACACCGATAATGGTTCGAACTTTATCGGTTGTAGAAATAAACTTGATGAACTCTATAGACTTCTGAAGTCGTCAAGTTATACAAGTCAATTCGCGGAAACTTTAGCACTTCATGAAATTGAGTGGAAGTTTCTCCCTCCCACCGCTAGTCATTTCGCAGGCATTTGGGAGGCTAATATAAAGAGTGCAAAAACTCATCTTTATAAAGCTACTGGTAGTCAAATACTAACGGATGAAGAACTGTCTACAGTTCTAGTTCAAATCGAGTCAATATTCAATTCTAGACCACTGTGTGTATTGAGTTCTGATGGTTGCGAACCAGAGGGTCTTACACGTGCCCATTTTCTAAATCTTGTACCTTTACAACCTCTTGTCTCAAGGGACTTGTCTGGTGACAATGACAATCGTCTCAAAAGATTTGAACTCATGGAAAAAATTGTTCAGGTATATTGGAAAAGATGGAGTCTAGAATATTTGCACGATTTGCAGGAAAGAAACAAATGGAAATCTCCTGCTCCCCCTTTGACTTTAGGAACAGTTGTGGTAGTCATGCAAGATGTATTGGCACCGCAATATTGGCCGTTAGGTGTCGTTACAGAAACAATTCCTGGGAAGGACGGTATTTGTAGGGTTGTTTCAGTTAGGACAGCCATGGGTACCTTTAAACGACCTGTGGTGAGACTTTGTATTTTGCCTACCCAATAGGTATACTTGAACACTCTGTTCAATTTAGTTAGTTGTACATATTTTGTTATTTAGTTCATTTTTATATTTAGTAGATTTAGATGATAGGTTTTCATTAGAGAATCATTCTAAATATAGACAGATTGTTTATTAGGTATAGTTTAGTATTTTCTCTTTTAATTTTTTCATTTTTTTGGCTATCATTTTTCAAATTCATTTCAGTTTTCATTGGACAATGGACACACTAGTAGTAATATTTGGTTTATTAGGTAGGTACAATAGTTTAGTATTTTCTCTTTGAATTTTTTCATTTTTTTGGCTATCATTTTTCAAATTCATTTCAGTTTTCATTGGACAATGGACACACTAGTAGTAATATTTGGTTTATTAGGTACAATAGTTTAGTATTTTCTCTTTTAATTTTTTCATTTTTTTGGCTATCATTTTTCAAATTCATTTCAGTTTTCATTGGACAATGGACACACTAGTAGTAATATTTAACCCTTTCCATGTAGTAATGAATCCGTTGCTTCATGGCCGGGGGAATGTTTGGTATTGAGCAAGCAAAGTGCTTTCTGCTAGGACGTATTTAATTTAAAACTGACAAAATATTGCAAGTTCAGAATTTGATATGCCCCCTTACGTCAAACATCCCACAAAAAATATTCGGCAAGAGAGAGGATTCGAAATATTGTCTTTTAGGACCGCCACCGTGGGAATTTGAACTTTTTAGAAGCTTTGATTTTAAGTGTGCTGCATTTAATTTATTGAATTGAGAGATACTTGGTGCTTTTCTTAAGGTATCTTCATTTGATTTCCAATCTTTGCTATGAAGAATATTGATTTATGAATTTTTAATCATTTTTCAGAAACTCTTTCACAAACTGTAACAAGATTGTGAAGAAAAACGGTGTTCTCACCAAATATATACAGGGTGTACATAAAGTCTCACTACACCCCCCGTACCTACTACGGATAGTCAGAAAATTAATCGCATAAAAAGCCCATGAGGCTGAGGCGAATTCAGTCTGAGAACAATGTACTCACGCGTGGCACATCGCACATGATGGGGTGGATAATGTCTACAGAAAAATCACTTTTATTTTCCAAACTATTATAAAAACATCGCAATACCGAATCATGATTCGATATTTGATGCGCCATGCGCGCACTAAGTTATCATTTATGGGATACCAAATTATCCTTAGAGATCTTGCTTTCGATATTTACAGTAATCTCAGAACCACATGGCATAGTTATAGGTATCATCAATTAATATGCTTAATCAGTTTTATAATAGGAGGCACAAAGTTTCTCTGCCCCATTGACACGAGACATTGTGTCCTTATTCCTTCCCCCCCCCTAGATGAGAGTCAACCACNCCCCAACTGACTAGATTATCTTTTTTTTCTCTCAATCGACTCAAGATTCTGTGTCCTTATTTCCCTCTCTTGACTCAAAACTTTCGCTACCACAGAGTCCATCATTTGTGATTTCTTTTTCGCCAATCGACCCGATACTTTGTATTTATTCATTTCAATAGTTCATTCCCCCCCCCCATGAATCAAAATTTTGCGTTTTTGTTTCCCCCCTCAACATATTTTGTAGACCTAAGACGTTGTGTCTTTGTCCCACTACCCAAATCGACATTCAAATGTCTGTTCTTGTTTCTTCTCATTTGTCCCCCTCCAACCTAATGGTCATTATCATTATTTTTGGTCTCAATATTCTTTTTGTTTTTGCCCCCCCCTCCAAAGACTGCTTCTTGTTTACACCCAAATGTTTTTGTTTCCCTCGTTCTTGCCCCTTCACAAATCGTCTCTAGCCTTTGTGCTTTTATTTTATTTCCCCAATCGTTTTATTTCCCCATCATGGAAGGTTTTGTTATTTTATTAATTATATATAGGTACCTATCTAAGCTTTATTGTTCTAAACTAATTACCTAATTATCTTTTGTGATAATTAAGCAGAATATTGCTTCATTAGAGAAAAACTATAAATCCAGCGAAACCATCTGACTGTCAAAATAAGCCAACAACAAATGTATAACACGAAGCGCTTCGCACTGTTTTCCCTCACCCTCCTAACTTTGCTTCTGATTATGATAATAACTTGAAATTTGGAATATAGCATAAGGACCACATGAAATGTCACATAAGAAATTTGAATACCTCAAAATAGAAAGTTCAAAAGATACAGGGGTACAAAAAGTCCTAATTTTACTACTCATTCATTCAATCACTCACTCATCAATATTATGAGGCACTTCCCATGCAGCTAGAAACACGAAATTTTTGTGAAAGGTTTTGACCTACAAATAAAGGAAAAAAACGTGTTTTTCCCTTATTAGCCCCTCCCCCACCCAAAAAGTTGGAATCTGTTACTTTTATGCTATTGGGCTCGAAAGTCATTATGTTCCAATCGACAATGACAAAAAATGTCAATACAAGCCAAATTTTTAATATACTATAATGCAAGTAANCCCCCCCCCCCCCCCAAGAAAAACTGCAATCTATAATATGTACGATATTTCGTTAATTAGGTATCATCATTTTGATGAATTGTGATTATCACAGAGTATCTTGGTCATAATTTCAGATGGACTAGGTAGACACTGCAGACATTAGCTGACCCCTCCCCCCCCAACACACAAAGAAAAAACTGGAATTAATAATATGAATAATATTTCCCTAATTATCGATATTTTGCTAAATGTTGTTTTCCTATAAGTTTAGATGGACTAGGTGCAATAAACATTCAGAAACTCGGTACCCNCCCCCCCCCCCAAAAAAAAAAAAAAACTTAATAGAATCTATATTTCCTTAATTATCGATATATTCCTGAATTATGATTATCTAAAAGTGGCTTGGTCATAAGTTCAGACGGACTGGGTATAAAGAACATTGCAGAAAGTTGTTGCCCCCCCTCCCCCTCCAAAAAAGCAAAGAAACAAAATTATGAGTTGATGGAGGACTGAATTATAAAAAAAAAATATTTTGTGGGAAAGGGAACAAAATATACATATATCAGCTTAAGGGGAGAAAGCAAAGAAACAAAATTTTGGGTTCATGGAGGACCGAATTATAAAATCGTAGATCAATTACGGAAGACAAACACAATTTGTCGAGGAAAAAACTCTAAGAATTTATTGAGGAAAAACAAACAATAATAATCTATGGTCGACAGTCGAAGGGGGAGAAAATTACATGAGTCCTAAAACGATTGGGGAAATAAAATAAAAGCACAAAGGCTAGGGACGATTTGTGAAGGGTCTTTGGAGGGGGGGGGGACAAAAAGAATATTGAGACCAAAAATAATGATAATGACCATTAGGTTTTGAATCCATCAGAGTTTTCAAATTCCATGTAGCGATGTTTGGTGTGTGCGCTCTTGGTTGGTTGCATTTTATGTTTTTTTCTAATTTTATTCTAGATGCCTCCTCCAGAATCCGTGAGGCTGACAGATGGTATATCCGTGTGGGATTGGCCCACCTGGGGTACTAGGTCCGTTTTTGAACTCAACATGATTTTAGAGAATTGTTGCAATTTGGTTGCATTGAATTGTTTAAAGTGGTCCTGACTTGCAGACCAGTCACACTGTCAACTCGTCAATCCAACAGACATCTGTTGACGGGACTAGAAGAAGTCTGCAAATTGAGAGCTCGGTTTTTTATTGGAGTGTCCTTCTCATAGTCAGTGAAAAATCAAAAGGCTGGACGAGTTACACACTGTTTATTATGATTATCTGAGATACTGATTTGGATGTAAAACAATTTCCTGTTACACCCTGTTTATTATTATTATTATCTGAGATACTGATTTGGATGTAAAACAATTTCCTGTTACACCCTGTTTATTATTATTATCCGAGATACTGATTCAGACATAAAACAATTTCCTGTTACACCCTGTTTATTATTATTATTATCTGAGATACTGA
>CM022884.1:17979045-17991946 GCA_012654025.1 Pachypsylla venusta
CGTTAAGAAAAAAGCGGCAGAAGTCATGAAAGACCTCACACAAAATTATCTCCACCACTGTTTCGATCAATGGAAAATTCGCCCGGTCGTTGCTTAACTTCAGTGATCTATCGAGAACTGGTGTATTGAACGTGCTATAGACGCTGGTGGCTATATGACTTTTGATCTTGTGAATGATACACATAAAGAAAACACCCTCAAAATTTGATGTTTTACGTTTCAAGTTACGTAAAATTAGCCAACGATCATACCAAGTTGAATACACCAGTCCCCGTCAGATCTCTGAAGTTAAGCAACGTCAGGCGTGGTCAGTACTTGGATGGGTGACCGCTTGGGAACACCACGTATCGTTGGCTCATTTTTCCGGCCCAACCCAGGCTGGGTAAGGTCAATGTGGGTAACTGGTTTGCAAGTTTCTAGCGAATGGAGGGTAAAACCCCCGTCTTGAATGACCAATAGATGTTGAAGAGACGTTAAGCCAAATTAAAAAAAAAAGTTACTTAAAATTCAAAAATCGAACGAAAAAATTCCGATTGTCCGCCATCATGTGCAACTAAGCATTCGGGTCAAAATAAGACCCCAAACTGGATACCAAATTTCATCAAAAACTGTGAACGCTAAGTGCCAAAAGTGCCGGTGGATAGTGTGTGGTGTACCAGTACAATGTACAGAGGGCGGCGCACAGTGAGCCAAAAATCGAAAAATGAACTTTGGTTTTGGGCTTTTCTTTTGCATGGTACCTTAAGTAAACCATCCTACGACTCAGATAATACCACTGTTTTCCTCCTCGCACTTGCTAGTGGCGTTTTATTAGTTGTGATTGTCAGCCTATTAAAATATTTTTAATTTCAGGGATATTTAGCAAATTTTTCCATCAACTTTTATCAATTTTTTTTTTTATTTTAATTAATTTTTTTTTTTTTTAAATCTAGTACGGAAGCTTCAACCATAGGTAAGTGACTTTAATTTCATTATTACAGAGTATCAAAAAAATTTTCATGATTAGGAATATAACGCATTTTATAATTACATGTCAAAATGTAGGGATTTCTGCCTGTTAAGTACATATTTTGGAACTTCTGTTATAGAATTCCACTAGATACCACTTTCATTTTATATTTATTCGGGAGCCTAAAGACTCTACTTTAAGGGTTCATTTTCCTTTTTTGCCCGTTCTCTCAAAATTGCAATAATTGTGAGCCTAAAACCGCAAACGGTACCTAAGCATGAAACAATTTTTTTATGTACAATAAATATATATGTTTTTTTTTAGGTTCTTCGACTTGTTTTGATCTCAAGAACGTCATGAGGGAGTATGAATCTCGAACACTAGTTTAAATATTTAGCCACAGAATTTCCAATAATGAACTATAAAGATAATAAAGAAAATGATTTATTGTAATCAAAGGATATTCGTCTGTAATCAAAGGATATTCGACTAGACTTAGATCTTATCTTTATGAAACTGCTAAGAATTTACTTCTTTATAGCCATGATTCAATATTTCACCACACAGAAGCAAAAAATATTTGATTTAATATGCTAGCCCTCAGAATACCAATACGTTTTTTTATTGGTCTTGGTGATTCTAATATGCTAGCCCTCAGAATACCAATACGTTTCTTTATTTGTCTTGGTGATTCTAATATGCTAGCCCTCAGAATACCAATACGTTTCTTTATTGACATTGGTGATTCTAATATGCTAGCCCTCAGAATACCAATACGTTTCTTTATTGGCATTGGTGATTCTAATATGATAGCCCTCAGACACGCATTACTTTTCATTATTGCCATTGCCATGAATGATACATAGCTCAAGACACAACTCAGTAGTCTGAAAACAGATTCTAGTACATGCGTTATGTTGGTTTATTATTTTCAATAATGAAACTTTGGGGAAAAATATCCCCTCCTCAAAATATGATATTTTCATACCATACGGAGACAAACATTTCCACATAATAATCTATTAAAAATAAAACATAACATTAAAACTTACCCTAAATTGCTACAAATAAAGTCTCATTGTCATCCAAAATCAAGAATCCCATTTTGATTTTTTTTGGACGAACGTTTCCTTTCCTTGTTCATCAATGGTGGCATAGTAACCCATATCTCTATATTTATGTCGCATATAGAAAATATAAATAGAACAAAATGATATAGCAGCGACGCCAAACAGCATTACAGCTTTATTCTGAAACCAAAAAGGGTTTTGTGAATCTCACTTGTGGAAAATAAGTAAGAAAGTAGTCATTAAAGGGCCCCCCGAAGTCATGTCATAAGTCGGTAACGGGGAGTCCGATGTCTTAGTCAAGAGGATGGATTTTGTGGGTCGGTGAAGCTGTTTAGAATCATATAACGTCTTAAACAGTACTATCCCCAAATACCTCACTGAAGCTCTCTTTAGTGGATGTCTTCATAAAGATTTTCCTTCCTCTATAAACAAAAAGTCACTAAACTACGGAAGCTAAACAAATGCTTCTGAACTACCGAAAAAGTTCAAGACATAACATACATAGGGAAAGGTCATATGTTAGAGGAAGAACCGTACAGAGGAAATCCGGGCCTGGGGGAAATATTTACAGGCCCTCCCAAAGTAAAAAAAACTAAACTCTTGAGTGGAATGTAACCACAAGACGAGGTTAATGCCTGGGGCATTTTCTACCACCTAACCCTTAGAGCTCTATTTGTATGTGGTCAAGTACTTAAATTAATGAGGAAAAAATCCTGCCTCTGCTGGGGATTGAACCCACGCCCTCCTGTTTGCTAGGCAAGCGCTTAACCACAGAACTACCGAGGCAGGCTCCCAAAGTTACGCCCATTATGAATTTGATGAATAGGATATAACTTTATTTTTGTTATAACTCTGAACTTGAGCTGGTAAGTAGCAATAAAATTTAAAAATAGATTTTTTTTCTCCCCATAATGTTTTCACCGGGCTCTGGGAAAACCTCGGGCGTAGGAATAAACCACCTTCCCATCCGACCTGGTTAGAACCATATAAGGATATACCTAACCATGGAAATATAAAAAAAAGTTAGCTTACCGGTGTAGCGTATAACTCAAAGTTTAGAGCTTTAAAGAATGATGAGGTTTTCAGGGATCTAATACCATCTCCAGGCTTGGTAACTTTTTCCTCGGATTCTGGTTTCATGATTTGAAAGATCCTGAAAAATCAACAGTACATTGTGAACTCATTTTTGTTTTAGGCGAACTAAGGTATGTTATCAAAAATTTAACTGAATTCAGGTAAAGCTTCAGTTTAGCCGAATTTTAGAAAAGTGTTTGACAAATAGATTTTGTGCTACAGCGACGGATCAATCAGCAAATTCAGAGAATATTATGTTCAATGGATACTTTAAAATTGATTTAGTTACTGATAAATGTTTTAGTCCATACCTCGCTCAAAAGAAACCTGATCCATATTATATAGAATTATTACAGTGTTTTCGTGAGCGAGACATAGCTAAAAATAGGCACATTTTTTCGTGAGTACATCGATTTCATAGCCAAACCTCAGGTTTTCAGCTTAAAAAATAAAGATTCAATAAAAAACATCTTCTAAGTGAGTGAGGACTGCAACTCACAAAAAAAAAAATAGTAATGAGGTTGATAAATATTTGTCATTGTATGGTATTTCTAAACTTAAATGTAGCCGCCTTAAATGAGGACAGCAAACCAGCTTCATTAGGTTACGGTCCTAAGCACGTGAAAATATACAGAAGGTATGGTGTTAGGAAGGGCATCCAGCCTTTAAAAAACTCCGCTTCAAACCAAAGATGAGAAATCATTTGCAAAAAGCTGGTTTCTACGCACTTTTAATTGATACTGTGAGTAGCAAGCTAGAGTTACCGTGTCAGGAACGGATTACAGCTAAAGAGAGTAGGCACCGAACAAATGGTTGTGGCATGGTAGAATGAAGGAAAGCAGCGCCAACTCCAAATAGAATTGGGAAAGAGGTTAAAGAAGGTATTGTTAAACTTAATGGCCCTTCACAAACCTTTCTGATAATTTAACAGATCAAAGAACAATATTAATAAAAAATAAATGATATACCTCGTACTACCTTCCAACAGCTCAGGTGTACTCGACCTATAAGGAATAAGTATGTTTTTCACACTATCTTTCTATCTCATGAAACTTATCTCATTCTATTTCATAGGATCATTCATTAACTACTTACCTGTTCTCTTCACGCTCTGTCCTTGTGTTTATTGCTAATTACTATTCTTTGGTATTTATTTTATATTAAAATCAGAATCATAATATTGAAATTTAAATCTCAAATCTCGTTATCTGTTATCTAGCTGGAATGAAGCAGAATTTTGTATTTTGATTTGATTGGCTGACTGATAAAGAATAATATCGAAAAAAAATGGTGCATAATTTAATTTGAAAAACTGTGCATCATAAAAAGACGAACTCTTAAAAAACATATTATTATTTGAGTCTCAAAGCATCTATTATTTCGAAATAGTATAAATAAAACAAACACATTATTATTTGAGTCTCAAAACATCTATTATTTCGAAATAGTATAAATAAAACAAACACATTATTATTTGAGTCTCAAAACATCTATTAATTCGAAATATGTATAAATAAAACAAACACATTATTATTTGAGTCTCAAAACATCTATTANAAAAATGACATGAAAAAAATGAGTGCGGCATATGACAGAGAATCCTGGACAGAAAAAATCCCTTTTTCCCAAATCCCACCAGTTTATTTTTTAATATTTTTTTTTTTTTCTTTTTATTTTTTATTTATTTTCAATCAAGCAAGACTGCTCATCAAGGCATGGCCGTAAAAACTTTGCCTAATAGGCGGAGCAATGTCACGTGACCCCTCCTTCACTTTTGATAACATACCCACAATATGTAGTACGAAATCTAATTTCTATATCTATGGTTAAAATATGTCAATAAAGCTAACAAGTAAACATAAAAAGTTAAAAACTAAACAAAAGAGGCGGCCGGAAGAGACGGAGAGATATTGCAAATTGCGAGACGCAAATGGGAAAAATCCCGCGTGTCCGAAAATCTCTCGTTTCTTATGCAGGATTCTCTGGGGTCCGACTTAGGGGAGAACCGTAGGGTCCTCGAACAGGGGAAAAATCCCACGTTCAAAATATTTTTCCCGTTTTCAAAATAATTTTCCCGTTTGAGGAAAAAAAATTTTGATCAAGCAATAAAGGCATGGCCGTAAAAACGTTTCCTAACCTGTCGAGGGGGGTTAAAATATGTCAATAAAGCTAACAAGTAAACATAAAAAGTTAAAAACAAAACAAAAGAGTAAAGAGAAGTGGAAAAAATAATAATATGGTTGGTGGGATTTTTTCCGCGATGTGTCACGCCGCACGCGACAAAAATTCCACAACCATGGGACTCTACGGTTCTCCCTGGAGTCATACACGATTCTCTGTCGTTTTCGTTAATATTAATACTGTGCATAAACTAGATTAATATAGAAATCCAAACCGGCAACACTGTTATGTTATCAGCTGGTCATATCAACCTCATTATCTCATTGACGTCAGAGACGTGTGGGCGTGAATTTTGAATACGTCTCTTCTTACTTGTTAATAAAAAAAATTGTGTTTTTCGTAAAATTTAAAATGATAACTTTTTATAAAAGTTTAATTTAAAATTAACTGTTATCTCTCTTTTAATTTTTAAATTAAAAAAAAAAAAAATGAAAATGTTTCTTTTAAACTATTAATAGTTTTGTTTAAATTTTACAGAAATGACTTCTACCCCTGTTTTGTTAGTTACAGCTAATGTAGGTTCTATTTTTGAAGATGTAAGTATTACTATTTTTTTTTAAGAATTAAAATTTAAATGAAATAACGCTTAGATATTTAATAGATTAGATTTTATATTATTTGTTTCGTTTCTTAATATAATTTTCACCTCATCTCCATTGATATATTTTTTTTTAAAAAAAAAAAAATATTACACCTTGTAGCCTGTACCTAGAAATCCCTGGATCTTGTAACGTCCAATCAAATAGCTCATTTTTAAACCAAATTTTTAGGGTTTTATTTATGTAGCTCTGAATTTTGCAGATCAAAATTTTTAAAAGTTTTTTTTTTTTTAAATATTATGTAGGTACTTCTCTATCATCATCTATTGCCCGCAGTTTTAATTCCATCATTTTGTGTATTTAGTGATAACAGGAGCTAGAAAGAGAGAGAGAGAGAGAGAGAGCTGCAATAACGACGTATTGTTGATAGGTTTATTTACTTTTTTTTTGTTTTGTTTACATATCCTCATTTTCACTTGTGATTACGGATAGATTATCTCTGTTCGTAATACAAATACAAACCCACATAATACACGATACTTTCATACGCGATACGAACACTGTAATCAACCAGACGTAGAATGAATTATTAAAAAAACATATATTACCTCAGTGGTGGCTTATGAACGGTCCCCTCCCCTATAAGAGTCCAGTGCTGGATTAACCTACGAAGACCCTTTGTCTTTTTTGAACTAACTTTTGTACTAAACTGCGTGGGAACTAACTTTTTGCTGATGATTCCACATCATTGGTTTGAAACAAAGTTTTATAAAGGCTGGATGCTCTTCCCAACACCAAACCTTCTGTATTTACACGGTCTTAGGACCGTCACCTATTAAATCTGATTTGCTCCCCTCTGTGGCTAAATTTTTTGGTCAATTCTCTTGCGCGTATGGGAAGCATTTTCATTACCCATATTTATCAAGCAAAGTGACCTTTATTTGAGCTCTATTTTATCTACTTGGTGAAAAAGATTAAATATTTTAAGGATTACCTAATTAACAAATCCTATGAAATACCAAATTTTGGAATAATAACCAAAAACTCTGCCATTGTAATACATGGGTTGAAATATATCACCTTTTACTAAGGAGTAATATATACATAGTAATAATGATTTACAATATTGACCTATACTTAAATCCAGTGAGATGTTCTCATTCTACAATATTGAGGCATTTTCTGATGATGTTGATAGTTGATAAGATGACTGATTTCTGGGCAAGTTCAAGCATTTTCTCTGAGTTAGTCAGTCCATGATTTTCATGTTTGTGGATCAACCCGTTCGATGAGATGACAACTGGGATGATTTTGACCACGTTCAGATTATATATTCTCATTATTTTGAATTTCAGGTCTCCATATTTTCTCTTCTTTATTAAATTATTTTTGCGGAAGTCAATTCTGTATGTATTTTATAATAATGTATCCGTACATAGGAAATACTATTTTTTATTTATAGTACGGAACCCTTTGTATTTGCCCGAGCGTAACGAAATGTTTCGAAGAACATTTCGACACCAAATGAGATCTTCATATCACATTTCAATCAAATCGGTCAGGGGGACGCCTCAGCGCCGGCGGATCAACGGTGTTCTTATAAGCATTGTGAAATCTACGTACCCCGTAAATTATCAAATTTTGAAGAGCGTATTCTTTTCCCCTTTGTTGGTTCCAAAGGTTCATTATAGAAAATAATAAACCAAAAATACTGGTACTTCTGTGAATTTTAGATTTCACTCGAAGAGTAGCTGTCGTGAAGCCTCGGGTGCATGGGCCCAAAAATTGGGAAAGCAATCATAAAATAAAACCATGCAGTCAAAAGTAGACCTCACTTTGTACAGTAAATTAGTTTTCTTTTAATGGAATCAAGTACCAACGCCACTAAGTTTCGTTGTTTTCATAAAGATTTATTAGGCAGTGAACACGTTTAAAGACCTTTTTTGGACTTCACAGGCGAATGGTTCTACGTACCAAGTCCACTTGGGATTATTTTTCCGACCAAAGTTTGTCTTCCTTTCGTTTCGACGACAAAGTTCCCCTGTTTGTTTCAACTATGGAGTCCCGAGTTCAACTGGATTCAAATACCGTTACTTAGTTCTGGCATTGAATCATAACTTTAGTAACCATCGTCTATGGTACGTTGAATATACCAGTTTCTGTTCGATCACTGAAGTTAACCAACGTCCATCGAGGTTGTATCATGTGAGTGTCCACGTGGGTTCGCGCTCTCATGATGCTGGCTATTTTTCTGGCCCAACCCAGGCTGAGTGAGGTCAATGTGGGTAGCTGGTTTGCAAGTCTTCAGCGTATGGAGGGTAAAATCCGCGTCTCGAATGACCAATAGATGTTAGAGACGTTAAGCTAAATTAAAAAAAATATGTCGGTATATATCTTTAG
Source organism: Pachypsylla venusta (assembly GCA_012654025.1). Lineage (NCBI taxonomy): Eukaryota > Metazoa > Arthropoda > Insecta > Hemiptera > Aphalaridae > Pachypsylla > Pachypsylla venusta. The sequence continues at coordinate 17,987,259 of CM022884.1, forward strand.
TAAAAGTGGCTTATTGTGAAATAGACCCCAGATTTTAGCAGTCAAGAACATAATATTTCGGGAGTGCTACTTTCGGCCCTCTTTGGTCTAAACCAGCGTGAGTGTCGTCGAAAACGTCAATAACAATAACAAAACGAGGTTCAGACCGTTTGAAGTCAATCCCCGCCCAAAAAAAAAAAACTCACTTTATATCTATACTTATAAACGCAAAGCCCAGTTGGTATATGACTGACGTACTGACTGACTAATAATCAACGTAGCTCCACGATGGCTAAACCTAGTAGAGACTTAAAACTTGGCACACAGATACCTTTTAGTATTTAGGTGTGTAATAAGTAAGGAAAAAAATTAAAGTTCAAGTGGGAGCAAGTTACCGCCAAAAATGACGCTATTTAGCGGGTCTTTTTGCAATTTTTTTCTGGGCAAACTAAAAGAGATAACGAAAAATGACCGAGAAGAGACCACCCCCAAAATAGTATATAATAAAAAATGTAAAATTCGAAAATTTCCGGTTTCCCCCCGATTTATGGACGGTTTTCACCACCAAAAAAATCGGAATTGAAAAGTACCACTTCGGGATGAGCGAGAAAGCTGAAATTTGATACAAAGGTGTTCCGAAGTGCAAAAAGTAATCTGTTTGAATAAAATATTGAATTTTCTAAATAGGAGCCGTGTTCACGCTAGGGGTCGGTTCCACCAAAAATCTAATATTGAGAAGATTTTAAATTATTTCGAGATCTCGAAATTGTTGTTGAATTTTGTAACCGTAGCAAAGCACGGGAAAACAGCTACTACTCATATAAAGAAAAAAAACTTTTTTTAACAAAAATTGTCTTCATCAGATACAAACCTGTCAAGAAAAGGTCTTGATAAGTTTGAAGGACAAAATTTTTTCTTAAAAATGAAAAAGACGTTGCATTTGCAACGTCTTTGATGAAAATTTTAGTTCCAGGTGGAAAAATGTCGCCGGGAATGTGTTTCCTCTTGCTAAATAGCGCTGGGAATGTGTTTCTTCTTGATAAATAGCGCTGGGAATGTGTTTCCTCTGCCTAAATAGCGCTGGGAATGTGTTTCCTCTTGCTCATCAATATTTTTTTTTGCTTATTTTGCTTTCAGCCCTCAGTGATGTTAAAACTATGGACAGAAGAATTTCTAAGTGTAAGTCTTATTAATGTATTATCAGACATTTTAGGTTAACCTTTTCGCACCTGAAGTGTAAAGTGAGCAGGTAATTAGGAAAGTTCGAAGAGATTGAAATCATCATCATAGGTTAACAGTTGTGGGGCTGGTTTGCAACAACTCGCCATGAGGTGTTGATAATTGAGAATTTGACTGAAATCCTATTTCCTATCCATTTCTAAAAGTTTATTTCAATATAAATTCTTCTTTAACTTCACCCTTTCCCAATTCTATTCCTATTTCCCATCCATTTCTAAAAGTTTATTTCAATTGACGTACATTGCCCCTTAGCGTCGTGACCTCATCTTGTAAATCAAAATTTTCTCGATGGATCTACTCATTGACGAACATTGCCCCCTTAGCGTCGTGACCTCATCTTGTAAATCAAAATTTTCTCGACGGATCTACTCATTGACATACATTGCCCCCTTAGCGTCGTGACGTCATCTTTTAAATCAAAATTTTCTCGACGGATCTACTCATTGACATACATTGCCCCCTTAGCGTCGTGACCTCATCTTTTAAATCAAAATTTTCTCGACGGATTTACTCATTGACGTACATTGCCCTCTTAGCGTCGTGACGTCATCTTGTTGTTTGTGATTAGTTTATAATCTCTTGTATCTGATCACTGACTAATACAAAGTAGGTATGCACAGGGTGTCCCATTTTAAGTGGCCATCTCAATTTATTCCGAAACTGTTGGAGTCACAAAAAAATTATTCTGACCGAATGTTCATAAAGAAGAGGGGGACGTATTATGATGACCTTGGCTGACTTGTCAACGTTGTCCTTCAAGGTCAGATGAAGGTCAACTTGATTTTCTTAAACGAGACGACCTGAATTGTATTACATTTTCGGATTCCCCATTAAATTCTACGTACATTTGACTATTCACTTTATGGTTTCGTTGTTTTGCGACAATTTTGGGAATGTTTTTTTGGTCTGACATACCCGTGTAGCATATTGAAGTGCATTGCAAGAGTGATTTTTTTTTTATAAAATGAACAAAAAAGTGAAAAAAAAAAGGAAATTATCGTATAGGAAATGGCGAGAGCTTTCACTCAATATGCCATACGGGTATGTCAGACCAAAAAAACATTCCCAAAATTTGGGGCAAAGAAGTTTTTCGTTAAATGAAGTGAATAGTCAAATTAACGTTGGATTAAATGGGGAATCCGAAAATGTAATAAAATCAGGGTGTCTACCAGACTGGAAATCCTGGAATACCTGGAATTGTCAGGGAATTTTAGGAGACTGGAAATGTCAGGGAAAAGTCAGGGAATTTAGGAAAAAACGCCAAAAGTCAGGGAATTTTTCAAATTGAGTTTTTTTTTTTTATCTCAATGGACAATTATATGCGTGAAAAATTTCGCCTGCGGCGCTTATTACCGTTTTCCTCTAAAACTTTGGTATACATGTTTAGGGTATGAAGGAAATTTCCTGATGTATAATTTTTGGGGGCTCTGGTACCCACCAATATTGTGTTTTTTGAAGTCAGACGGGGGAGACAAAATCTTGAAAAAGTACTACACTAGAAAATCTGGAAAAGTAGACTGAAAAACCTGGAAAAGTCAGGAAATTTCACTTTGACGATTTGGTAGACACCCTGAAAATTCAGGTTGTCTCCTTCAAGAAAATGAAGTTGACTTTCATCAGACCTTGAAGGACAATCTTGACAGGTCAGCCAAGGTCATCATAATACGTCCTCCTCTTCTTTATGAACTTTCGGTCAGAATAATTTTTTTGTGACTCCAACAGTTTCGGAATAAATTGAGATGGCCACTTTCAGACCTTGTAGGACAATCTTGACAAGTCAGCCAAGGTCATCATAATACGTTCTCCTCTTCTTTATGATCATTCGGTCAGAATAATTTTTTTGTGACTCCAACAGTTTCGGAATAAATTGAGTTGGCCACTTACAGACCTTGTAGGACAACCTTGACAAATCAGCCAAGGTCATCATAATACGTCCTCCTCTTCTTTATGAACTTTCGGTCAGAATAATTTTTTTGTGACTCCAACAGTTTCGGAATAAATTGAGTTGGCCACTTACAGACCTTGTAGGACAATCTTGACAAGTCAGCCAAGGTCATCATAATACGTCCTCCTCTTCTTTACGAACTTTCGGTCAGAATAATTTTTTTGTGACTCCAACAGTTTCGGAATAAATTGAGATGGCCACTTTCAGACCTTGTAGGACAATCTTGACAAGTCAGCCAAGGTCATCATAATACGTCCTCCTCTTCTTTATGAACTTTCGGTCAGAATAATTTTTTTGTGACTCCAACAGTTTCGGAATAAATTGATATGGCCACTTAAAATGGGACACCCTGTCTGTATACGTAGACATCAATATGAAGAGAAAACACTTCCCTGATGAATCTCTTTTAAAATTCCTTTAAATAGTCAATCCTAATATCTAATTGAAACTCGTTTTAATTGATGTACAAATAAGTGAAACGTATGTTATGGACGTCACACAGTAAGTAGAACGCACGTCATTCTTATATGTTGATTCAGGAATGTGTTTCTACAAAGGGAAGACTTGTATAGTTTAGATATCATGTGACTCTGATCTCTGATATGACTTCGGGTAGAAATCAAGGGGTTTCCCCCAGGCTAAAATTAAATTTCCATTGAAAATAATACGTCGGTACATTGTTGATATGTCGTCATCAACCTAGGTTAACAGTCGTGGAGCTGGTTTGCCACAACTCGCCATGAGTTGTTCATACTTGAGAATCCTTACGGATAATGCAGTAGCTTCTCCTTGCTTTCTGCATTAAAACATCTCATCATCATAGGTTAACAGTCGTGGAGCTGGTTTGACACAACTCGCCATGAGTTGTTCATACTTGAGAATCCTTACGGATAATCTCCTTGCTTTCTGCATTAAAACATCTCATCATCATAGGTTAACAGCCATGGAGCTGGTTTGCAGCACCTCGCCATAAGTTGTTGATACTTGAGAATCCTCACGGATAATGCAGTAGCTTCTCCCTGCTTTCTGTATTAAGACATCTCATCATCATAGGTTAACAGCCATGGAGCTGGTTTGCAACATTCTCCATGTTTGCAACATTTCTGTATTTCTGTATGGTTAATGGTTCTGTATGGTAAAAGATATCGTTTCCGACCCTTCTTTTAGTCGCCTTTTACGACTGGCATGGACTTGGGTGCCTTCTTGGAAGTATTCTATTTATTCTATATATATTGGTATCGGTTAACGTGTTGGCTGTAATATTGTAGCCGAATACAGTAGATTTGGTGTTAGGAAGGTCATTCATAGTTTTGTGCGGTTCATTCAGATGAATTTTTTGCTATCGGTTACCGTGTTGGCTGTAATATTGGAGCGGAATCCAGTAGATTTGGTGTTAGGAAGGTCATCCATAGTTTTGTGCGGTTCATTCACATGAATTTTTTGCTATCGGTTACCGTGTTGGCTGTAATATTGGAGCCGAATCCAGTAGATTTGGTGTTAGGAAGGTCATCCATAGTTTTGGGCG
>CM022884.1:18003526-18024246 GCA_012654025.1 Pachypsylla venusta
TGCAACAGTTTTAAGATAAACATGATATCAGAGATATCACGTCGATGTTGCAATGTGTTCAGGTTGTACTTCTCCATTAAAGCGGAATAGTCGTGCGTATCACTAACTTCAAGGTCTCTGAAACCGAGAGTCCTGAGGAATCTTCTCTGAACACGTTCAATTTGGTCAATATGGATTTTATAGTCAGGAGACCAGAGCGTGGAACAATATTCAAGAGAAGATCGCACGATAGAGCAGTACAGGGTTTTGAAAGTTTTTGGAGACTTAAACTGACGTGAATTCCGCTCAATAAATCCGAGATTTCTGAAACCTTTTTTGACAATATTCTGATAATGGGAGTTGAATTTTAAGTTGTCATCAATGAGAACACCAAGATCTTTGACTGTTGTCATTCTGGATAGTATTTGATCATTGATGGAGTATATATGGGTGAAAGGAGTTTTTTTCCTATGAAAGGTAATGACGTGGCACTTATTCACATTTAAGAACATCCTATTGAGTCCACACCATTCCGCCAAGTTATCAACTGCACACTGCAATAAAGTGCCATCTTCAGGGCGAGAAATTTTACACGCTAACCTTTTTAGTCTTTCTTTTGTTTTCCCAGTTGAAAGAGTTTGATCGAGAAATCGAATGGTTTTCTGGTCGGCTATTTGAATTTCCAATATCTTTCCCACCAAGTTATCCGTTTGAAGAAAATACTAGTCTGCAAAGCGCCGCACATTCCTATATGAAGACTCGATGTCCTGCTTGGTGTGATCGAGTTGTGCTTAGTTTGACAGCCAAAGCGTTGGTTCATAATGTAAGTTCGTGTATTATACAGGATGTCCCATTTTAATTGGCCATCTCAATTTATTTCGAAACCGTTGCAGAGTTTTAGAAAATACAAATATTATTAGGGCCTTGAAAACATCTGCCTTTTCAAAATTGTTAACAATATGTTGAAGATAATTATGAAATTATGGTTGTATAAACGTAATCTATTTGCATTTTGAGAATTTTCTTTACTCATTTCATTGTAAAAAAAATATTATATTGTGATATTATTTCATCAGGGAATGCGGATAAACAAAATTAATTCAAATGCATTCCGCTGCAGTATCATCTATTTCATTGATGGACCATGGTTCTGCAACCGGAGACCATGGGTCTGCAACTTATATGGCGCCCTTTTGAAAAATGAATTTAGGCCGGCCATACACGCACCGATAAGTCTGTGCAGACTTCTCTGTACAGACAAATCTGTCGTGTATGGCAGGATGTGCACAGTTTTTTGTCTCCGATTTTCAGATCTGTGCAGATATCGAAATCTATTGAAATTTTCAATAGATAAGTCTGCGCAGACTGACAAAATTATTCTGACCGAATGTTCATAAAAAAGAGGGGGACGTATTATGATGACTTTGGCTGACTTGTCAAGGTTGTCCTTCAAGGTCAGATGAAGGTCAACTTCATTTTCTTAAATGAGACGACCTGAATTTTATTACATTTTCGGATTTCCCATTTAATTCTATGTACATTTGACTATTCACTTCATGTTTTCGTTGAATATTTTTCCGTCAATTTTGGGAATGTTTTTTGGTCTGACATAGCCGTGTGGCATATTGAAATGCATTGCTAGAGTGATTTTTTTTTATAAAATGAAGAAATAAGTGAAAAAAGGAAACCATCGTATAGGAAATGGCGAGAGTTTTCATTCAATATGCCACACGTCAGACCAAAAAACATTCCCAAAATTTGGCGCAAAAAAGTTTAACAAAAACATGAAGTAAATAGTCAAATTAACGTAGAATTAAATGGGGAGTCCGAAAATGTAATAAAATTCAGGTCGTCCCATTTAAGAAAATTAAGTTGACCTTCATCTGACCTTGAAGGACAACCTTGACAAGTCAGCCAAGGTCATCGAACCTCTTTTTTATGAACCTTCATCTGACCTTGAAGGAAAAGCTTGACAAGTCAGCCAAGGTCATCGAAATACGTCCCCCTCTTTTTTATGAACATTCGGTCAGAATATTTTTTTCGTCACTCCAACGGTTTCGGAATAAATTGATGAAATTGGTCCGTCATGAATTTAGAAACCCATATCATGTAGGTTATCAAATGGAAGGTTTCAAAAGCTAGATGTACAATAAATATTTCCAATTTAAGGGACTGAGTGAGGTCTGTATTTATAGAATTACCAGTTATTTTTTTTGTGGTAAAATTTTGTTTTAGATATCAGAAGACTCGACTGAATACAATTTGATTGGTTTGGATACATGTATGGGGGACCACAAGGTAAGTGTTGTTTGGGGGAGGGGCTCTTCTCGGCCGAATACAATTTGATTGGTTTGGATACATGTATGGGGGACCATAAGGTAAGTGTTGTTTGGGGGGGGGGCTCCTCTCGGCCGAATACAATTTGATTGGTTTGGATACATGTATCGGGGACCACAAGGTAAGTGTTGTTTGGGGGAGGGGGGCTCCTCTCGACCGAATACAATTTGATTGGTTTGGATACATGTATGGTGGACCACAAGGTAAGTGTTGATTGGGGGGTTGAACGCTTTATTTTTATGGTTGTCAATTTTGGAACCTTATGCCCTGGAACCGCTTTGGGATTACTTTACAGAACTCTTCTCTTACAGCCATGCCATTCCGAAAACCAGAAAATTCGATCGTATAATTTTTGCTCCGGGCGGGATTCGAACCCACAACCTCCAGACCACAAGTAGATCTAGTAACCTAGACCATAATATAAAATTCTTGAGTGATTCTTTTCGTTTCGAAGGCATAATTCGTCTTTTTGTTTCAACTATGGAGTTCCGATTCCTACTGTGTTTAAATACTGCTACTTCCCTTTTGGCCCTCTTTGGTCCGTAAACTGCGTGAGTGTGGTCGGAAACGTTCACAACAACAACGACGACAACGGGGTAAACCTGCCAGTAGTTAAAAAACATATCTTAAAATTGGCGGCCTTTTCAACTTCGGCATTCTTTTTGAAATACTCTACAATATACCTGGTGTTGTAAATTGTAAATTTTATTGAAAAATATAATTAATACATATTTTACACAAAACTTTAGTTCTTAAATAAATTATCATGAGCTTACTGCTGGTGCATCTGATGGCAAAAGTATCCATCAGACGCAATATCAGCAAAAAATATAACATTTTTCTACTGGGCACCAGAGATGGTCCGGTCAAACCACCCCAGTGCCCTCAGGTCAATCCTCACCATACTAAAAGAGACTCATACTGTTTTTTTTTTTGTTTGCTGGTGGGGCAGTGAGACTGTAAAAATAACAGTTTTAACTTACAATTTTTAACCAATTTTAACCCACAAATTAACATATATTTTTTTTTATTACTATTTTTCAGCCAGTCTATCTACATTTTGAACTTAAAAACAATGAAGGTATAGTAAGAATATCAAACGCACCAACTCCTCCACATATCCCATCTTCACCTCCTTCACTTTCACCTTCCTCTTCCAGATTTATTAAAAATAATAAAAAAATATGTAGAACTTGTAGTGTTGAAAGTGAAGATACGTCAGTACCAAACAATAATAAAATTGATGACATATTAAAAACAACTAAAAATATAGAAACTCTATTGAAAACATCTCATAGTCCTAGTAAAAATATTGATAATCATAAAGATAGTGATAAGAATAATACTTTAGTTAGTGGACTATCCAGAGATTCGCCTAAAATATTAAAAAATATACCAATTAAGCAAATTAGTTTTGATGATTCTATGAATCTCGAAGGAAGTAAAACATCTTTGTCAAGTATAGGTTTACAATTTACGATAGACCCTAATAGTAGTAATAGTGAAAGTTCACGGAAATCATCAGCGAAAAGTATAATTATAGATAAAATTAAAATTATTAAAAGAGTTAATAGTGAAAGTGAATGTAATTGTCAGAGTGGTAGCGGTCGTGGTGTAAACAATAATTCATCGCCAAGTTCACATCAATGGAGAACACGATCTGTATCTTTAGTTTCATCTAGTCAGAATAGTCAAAATAGTAATAATCCTCATCATATATTTGTAAGATCTATAAGTAAATTAAAATTAAAAAATGATATAAGTAATGATACAAATAATTCACAAATAAGTTTACCTCGATTAGAAAGTCATCATTCGAGTAGTGATGAAGATTGGTTTGAAGAAATTGAAGAGAAAATAGATACGGGGGCAGCCGTCTCTGTTAACGATGGATTAGAAAATAAAAATAACAACGGTGGGAATAGTAGAAAAAGTAATGAATTTATTGAAAATGAATCGACGTTTGGTTCAACGTCATGTTTTAGATTAAATAAACATTCTGTAAATATAAATGATACATATGTTAATCATCATAGTGAACAGACTAGTAAAACAAGTAAAACAAATACAAGTAGTGTAAATAAATTAAGTAATCTTATAAATATATTAAAAAAACAAAATAGAGCGAGTGTTATAATGGAAGATAGTGAAATTGTAAAAACTGATGAAGATAATAGTGTTGGTGATAAATGTGTAAAGAAACTTGATGAAGATGATAATGAAAAGAATGACGAAGATGATGTGGGGGAGAATCAAAAAGAGAAAGATGTAGAAGGAGAAAGTAGTAGTTTCTTGTATAAAAGAAGGAAAAAGGCGAAAGAAAAGAGAAAAAAAGAAAGAAGAAATGGAGAGAGTAAGCATTGTGATGAATGTTGTAATGTTTCGTAGTAGAAATGGTAAAGGAAACATTGTGATGTGTTTTATAATGTTTCGTAATGGAAATATTAAAGATAGGAAGTGGTGTGATAGCTGTTCCAATTTTTCCTAATGGGAAAAATAAAGGAAACATTGTAATGAGTGTTGTAATAGTTCGTAATGGAAATATTAAAGATAGGAAGCATTGTAATATTTTCTCGTAGGGGAAATAATTATAGAAAGCATTGTAATGAGTGTTGTAATATTTCGTAATGGAAATATTAAAGATAGGAAGCATTGTAATATATTCTCGTAGTGGAAATAATTATAGAAAGCATTGTGATGAGTGTTGTAATGTTTCGTAATGGAAATATTAAAGAAAGGAAGCATTGTGATGCGTGAAGTAATATTTTCTCGTAGTAGAAATAATAAAGAAACCATTGTGATGAGTCTCGTAATGTTTCGTAATGGAAATATTAAAGATAGGAAGGATTGTGATGCGTGTAGTAATATTTTCTCGTAGTAGAAATAATAAAGAAAGCATTGTGATGAGTGTTGTAATGTTTCGTAATGGAAATATTAAAAAAAAAAGGAATGTGTATAATTTTATAGAATATGTTTTTATCGAGTCTCTATTTTTCAAGATGAAAACCTGGATTTTGAAGATGAAAACCTTCCTGGGGTCAATCCAGAGTTTTTACATCATTTTTCGCCAAACACAGAAATTCCTAGCCGTTTAATGAATGGCTGTCACGATATAACACCACTACTCGTACATTTAGATATTGTTTATCAACATTTGAACCTTGTCACCTTGGTTAAAATGTGTTTTTATCAAATCTTTATTTTTATTTTTCAAGCTAGAACCTTTTTTTTCACGCAAGCCTTCGTGAACGGTTGAAAGGGGCCACCAGCTTTCGCCTAAATCCTCCATTGGAGGTTAGGTTATATTTATACGGTCATGTCTCGCAGACAAAAATACTGATTCATGTATAGAGTAACTATACTATACATAAATGAGCCAGCGTCTATGGCACGTAGAATATACCAGTTCCTATTTGTTCACTGAAGTTAAGCAAAGTCCAGCGAGGTTGTTCGTTCCGTATGGTTGTCCAAGTGGGTTCGCGCCTTCGTGATGCTGCCTTAGTGATTTTTTCGGCCCAACTCAGGCTGGGTACACTTCTCGTCTCGAATGACCAATAGATGTTAAGCCAAATATAAAACAAAAAAAAGAGGCCTTGCCACTGATCCACCCTGTTGTATGGATATAGAATGAGAAAATACAATATTTAAATTTAACTCTCACCATTTTTTTATAACTAACTCCATCTTCATCATTTTTTCATACCTAACTTCATCTGTGTTACACTGATGTGGTGATAATTTTTTGTTACAGGTGCGCGCGCATTTTAAAATTTCACATTTTTTCATAACACGTCTAAAGAAGTATAACTTCAAAAAAAGTATTCTTGTATATCATGTCCGTATGACCGTAACCTAACCATACTATATGCCTATTGTTAGTCATGCCTATAGGTCACTTTCATATGGCCATGTCTCACTGACAAGAGCACTGAGATTTTAAATGATCCAGGGAACATTTTAAAACAAATCCCAGGTTTTTAGCTTCAAATTAAAGATTCGATACAAACACCTTCTAACCCATTATATTTATTTTGTTTCCCCGCATTCTTATTATTATTATTTATTTATTATTGAGTTTTATTATTATAGATTCTATTGTTTTTGTTTGTCTGTTGGTTCTGTGTTGTTTTTCGTTTGTAAATATTTTCCAATTATTGCAGATGTATGACCAATTGTTGAGACCAAATTCCTATTTTTCTTATTCTCCTTGCATCAATTTCAAATATAAAAATATGTCCATCTTTGGTTTCTTATTTTACTTACGCTGACTGTAAACTATTATAATACTTTTGTATAGTGATGGCAAATCGTTCAAAAATATATCGATATATCAAATTTTCGGTATATCGAATTTCAAATATATCGATATATGAGAAATATATCGATATATCGACGATATGTGAAATATATCGATATATCGACGATATGTGAAATATATCGATACATCGACGATATGTGAAATATATCGATATATCGACGATATGTGAAATATATCGATATATATCGGTTTATTAGAAATTAGAAATTTACAAGGTGAATTGGTGGAAATGTTGTCCCCTCTCTGTACTTTCCTAACCTGACCCTTTACAGTTTCCACCAATGACCAGTTTCAAAGGGACAAGTAGGATCCCCCTAAAATAGAAAACTTCGAGTAAAAAAAAAATGAATAACTTCAAATTTTATCGCTATATTAAGAACATTGAAAAAAGCCTAAATTAGTGTACATATTAAACGATATATTGTGAAAAATATATCGATATATGAAACCATTAATTTGTTATACATACCAAATATCAAAGACTCTGGCTCATACCATTCTCTTTTTAGACAGAATTAATGAAAACCGCTAAAAACCTACAATGGTCTTTGGGGCGGGGGAACGAAACTCCTTCTGAGAATCGATTTTTCTGGACATAATTTTCAGTTTGTAATGTTGTTGTTTTTTTTTCTTGCTTTAACGTCTCTTTAGCATCTATTGGTCATTCGGGACGAAATAATATTGTTTAGGAGTGTTTGCTGATATTAAGCTTTTTTTTTTTTAAGTATAGATTCCCCAGCTGTACTAACCAAATAGTTATTTATCACACATCTGCAATAGTTTTCATTTTATTTGATTTATTTTTTATTTAATTTCATGTAAATACAATTGATAGTATTATTCCAACAAAAGGGTCAAACACCGATGAGTGTATTGTTTATGAAGAATCCCCGATTTGTTTTTCTTCCTAAAAAAAATGAAATTAAAAAAAAAAAAAAATCGTAATTACTATTATTATATTACTGACGTAATTACAGTTATTATGTTACTGACATAATTAGTTATCATGTTACTGACGTAATTACATTTATTATGTTACTGACGTAAATAAAGTTATTATGTTACTGACATAATTACAGTCATCACGTTACTGACGTAATTAATAATACTGCTTATTTATACTGCTCGAATGAGACTAACGAGTCCCTTTACCCCAGCAGTAAGCTTGTACTATTATTGTGGTCAAATTCTCAATTAATTGAGAGGATAAAATCCTACCTTGGCTGGGTTTCGAACCCGCGACCTCCTAATTACCAGGCGAGCGCTTGACCACTGAGCTACCAAGGCAGGTAATTACAGTTATTATGTTACTGACGTAATTAGTTATCATGTTACTGACGTAATTACAGTTATTATCTTACTGACGTAATTACATTTATTATGTTACTGACGCAAATAAAGTTATTATGTTACTGACATAATTACAGCCATCACGTTACTGACGTAATTACAGTTATTATGTTACTGACGTAATTAGTTATCATGTTACTGACGTAATTACAGTTATTATCTTACTGATGTAATTACAGTTATTATGTTACTGACGCAATTAAAGTTATNATTTTGACGCAAAAATTATCCCTGCTGCTTATGAGGTAATTTTTGCCAAAATTTTCGAAATTTGAAAGCTCGTGGAGGCTAAAGTCACCCACAAAACTTGCCAGACAAAGACTTTTATGCACCTATACAGTGAGCTCTTCTGTATCTGCTATGTGATCCTTCTGCTGCTTATGAGGTAGGACAAGCCAGGCTAGCTCCCGGACTATTTAATACTGATACATATTTGAGAGTAAAATTTTCTGCTCATCACGAATCGGGGGCCAAAAATGGGTGTTTCTATTTAAAAAATTATATTTGACCTCTAAATAACCTCCAAGGTCAATGTGAAGGTCACACTGTGAAGGTCATGGTCATGTGTAAAATCTTTTGCTAATCACGGATCGGGGGTCAAAAATGGGCATTTCTATTTGAAAATTCATATTTGATTTCTAAATAACCTCCAAGGTTAATTGAAGGTCACACTGAAGGTCATGGTCATGTGTAAAATCTTTTGCTAATCACGAATCGGCGGTCAAAGATGGATGTTTCTATTTAAAAATTCATATTTGACATCTAAATAACCTCCAAGGTCAATGTGAAGGTCACATTGAAGGTCATGGTCATGTGTCCCCCTACTTATGCAACAAATTTTGTTTAAAATTATTTCTGTTTTTTTGCCTTCCAGTCGAGTTATTCTCCATTAAAGGTTAAAATGGTCCACCCTGTATATGACAATTAAGAACTTTAGTAGCAAAAAAAAAAAAAANAAAAAAAAAAAAAAAAAAAAAAAAAAAAAAAAAAATAGAGCCTCAGCCTTATTCTTCTACCATTGGAAACGATTATGCCATTATTGATTGATTGATGTCACGGGACTACTTCAAGGCACTTAAATTTACAGATTCCTCTTGACTTGACGATTTATCGTTAATTGAAGATATAGTATTATTTTATCTACCTCATTATGGTTTTATTTGACATAGTATCCCAATTCAACAACAAAGAGATTCCCTTTTAAGCCAAAGATCATACCACGTTTAATACCCCAAGTTCCCATCAGATCAGTGAAGTTTAGCAACGTCGGGCGTGATCAGTACTTGGAGTGACCGCTTGGGAACACCACGTATCGTTGGTTCTTTTTTCCGGCCCAACCCAGGCTGGGTGAGGTCAATGTGGGTAGCTGGTTTGCAAGTTTTCAGCGAATTGAGGTTAAAAACCTCGTCTTAAATGACCAATAGATGTTCAAGAGACGTTAAATCAAATTGAAAAAAAAGAAAAAAAAGATTCCCTTTTGTTTGAAAACTTACTATTAATTGTTAGTTCCATAACGAATAGAACAGAAAATACGGAAACTCAAGCAGTTACATATTGACATGTTTTTTTTTTTTAAACGTTTTAAACATGTTTAAAACAAAACAAAAAAAAACACTGTTTAAAACGTTTTAAACCACAGAATGACCATCAATGTTCTGTGTTTTTACATAAAAAAATACTCTTCAAAATACAATTTCACTTCTGCAATATGCAAGTTTTTTTGTACAAAATTATGGAGAATCGACATTGGGGGAGTTTTTTTATTCAATGCGTTAGGTAGTGAAATGAAATCAGATGATGTCGTCATATAGAAAGAGAAATCAAATAGATACGAATTACAATGAGAGTGAGAGAGAAAGAGATACACCACTTTACTCAACGCCGTTGAGTGAAATATCAGGTGATGACGTCATTGATATCAAATTTCACACCACATGCGTTTTTTTTTTATATTACGGCGCGGCGTTGACTTCATGCCGGTTGTTGCACAACACCTTGCTAGACATTTAGCAGCCACCAAATGACCGTTACAAAATATTTTTTCCAAACAAATTGTCCTCCACGTTAGGAAATAATTTTATAGTGCAATTCATGGTATGAAGGAGAGACAAGGTAGGCCACACGCAAAACCAAAACTCGTCCTCTTCTGCGCATAATGTAATCCGGGTTGCTCGTAAGAGGAGGTACCATTCGAGATAGAAAAAAAACCAGCGAAAAAAACATGTTTAATACAAAATGTTTAAAACATCTTTCAAACAACCACTATGTTTAAAACAGTGTTCTAAAAACTTGTTTAAAACAGTGTTTTAAACATATAAACCCAACTGCCCAACATCCAAGTCGCTCTTATGTACACTAGCGCCATTCTTCCGCCTCATGGATGTACACTAGCGCCATTCTTCAGCCTCATGGCTTAGGTTTCCCCACTTTGTGTTCTATTCGTTGTGGTTTATACTATTTCTAGATTAGTATTATTCTTGTTTGCCTGCACGTGTTTGTGTGTGTGTGTGTGTTTTTGTTTGTGTTGCAATTACTATATAATTTATTTTATTATTTTGTTTCTTTTGTTCAGTTTATCATCATTCTTTTTACTTTCCTTATTCTAAAAAAAAAAAAAAAAAGAAATTNTAAAAAAAAAAAAAAAAAAGAATTGTAATTGGTCTGAAATTTTCGACGTCGAGTTTTAAATTTGCCAAAACAGGTTTTGGTTGGGGTCCCCAGAAACCAAATCTCGAGTTTCAGACATTGGTCCGTGTGTATGTCTGTCTGTTTATAATCAAGAATCTACGGCAAGTGCCAGTGACTTTTAATATGTATGTCAATTTTATCCCGAGAACGAACCACAAAATTTTTGGTTGAAATTAAATTTGCGTTTGGCGGTTTTTGTCGCATTTTGTCCATTTTCACGGATCCTACCTAAAAAGAGAATCGTAAGAGCTAATAGACTTGAGATTCTGTAGTATGTCAATTGTATGTATTTGGACCCATCTCGAAATGTACCGTTTGTGAGTTTTCCGCTTTTTGGCGGTTTTCACGCATCCTTCCTACCAAGTGACCGGCAAGTGCCAAAGACTATATACAATACGTGTTACATAGATTGATCAAAGGGTGGAACTCGAGATTTGGGCTCTGAGGATCTCAATACGTGTTTTGGCATTGAACACTCGACATGGAAAATTTCACCCTATTCCAATACTTTTATCTTTTTTTTATTGACAAGGAAAGTCGTGTGATGTTCACACCAGATTTTTAATATTTTCTTGCCTTTTTGTTTAGATTAACATTTTAAGACAGAGAGTTTAATAAAGTGAGACTATTGTGTGGCGAGTTTGGAAGAAGTTTAAATTTCAGGGGAGGAGATATGGGTACTTGGTGTCTAGTCAGATCAGCCCCCGCAAATTAGATTTCTTTAAAACTCACCACGCTCGAGCCTTACATAATGATGAATAAGTGACATATTTCGTATATTCAGCAGCCGCCCTCACCTAGTGGGTATCACACTTTCTTTGCACTCGGGAGACCTGGGTTCGAATCCTGACGGAACTCAAATAAATAATTTTAGAGTTTTTAGTACGCATTATGAAAATTAGTATTTTCGGGTTTTCACCACCGAAAAATCGAAATTGAAAGGTACCAGCCCGGGATGAGTGAGCAAGCTGAAATTCGAACCAAAGTTATTCCGCAGCGCAAACAATAATAGGTGTTGCGCAGTACAAAAAGTATTATCGTTCGGTGGATTATTGATTTTATAAATAGGAACTATGCTCCAAATATCCAAAATTGAAGAGTACCACTTCAGGATGAGCGATTTTTTTTCCGCTGCAGAGATGTTCCGCAGTACAAAAAGTATTATCCTTCGGTGGAATATTGATTTTATTAATAGGAGCTATGCTCCAAAAATCCAAAATTGAAGAGTACCACTTCAGGATGAGCGATTTTTTTCCGCTGCAGAGATGTTCCGCAGTACAAAAAGTATTATCCTTGGGTGGATTATTGATTTTATTAATAGGAACTATGCTCCAAAAATCCAAAATTAAAGAGTACCACTTCAGGATGAGCGATTTTTTTTCCGCTGCAGAGATGTTCCGCATTACAAAAAGTATTATTCTTCGGTGGATTATTGATTTTATTAATAGGAGTTATGCTCCAAAAATCCAAAATTAAAGAGTACCACTTCAGGATGAACGATTTTTTTTTTCGCTACAGAGATGTTCCGCAGTACAAAAATTAATATCCTTGAGTAAAAATTTGATTTTTCTAAATGGGACATTTGCTCAAACTTGGGGTATGTATCTTTATTGTTCTGTGCAAGAGAAGCAATTAAGAAGTGCAAGAAAGTAGAAAAATAATAATGTCGAAATGTCTACATTTTTGTTGAATTCACAGTCGCAGTCGTAGTGAAGCACCGACAAACTTCCCAATAAATGGCAGGACCTGTTGCTTATCATCATGTACCTACAAACTTGACGAGTACGTTCATTTAACTCTCGTTTCTAACTATAGCCTGAGTGCTAATGAAAGTTCGCCAAAATTAATCAACCAACCGGGGTTACTTGAGTGGGCGGGGTTATTTGGACACTAGTTACCTAAAGTGTCAAAATATTGTTTTTGCAACAAACAAAGCAAATATTTATTTAATTATTTTCTTTATATTTTTAATAAATTTCCAACTTTAGGATGTTTGACATTTAAATCACTATTTTGCGAAGGGCCCGCGCATGCTCAATTAGCTTCGTTTGACCATACTTCATGTTTATTTTATTTTTGTTTTAATAATTTTGAATTTTTTTAATTCGCTTATAGACCCCCCCCCCCCCCCCNTGGGTGTATTCTTGATGGTGAAACGTTATTCTGAGTATGTTTTGTGAAAATACTCCAAAATTAAATATAAGAGTAATTCATAAGTGTAAATATACACTTATGGATTAAATGTTCATAAGTGAAGTGTCCAACATTCTAGTCTTCAGGTGAGAAATACGGTCGAGAAAGTTGACCCCTGTCCCGTTCCGTATACACTCCCCTTTTCCGTTAGCCTTTTATGTAGTTTGAAATGGTTCTCCTGATTTCCGTTCCCGTCGAGTGTGGTCTCCGCGAAGTTTGCTTTTGAAATGGTGTATGCGGGACAAGGCAGAGATGTCAACTTTTATCCATCTCAAACAGCTGCAGTATAAACATTAAAAAGTTTAGTTAGCTGAAAGGGATTGGTGTATGCGGGACACGGCAGAGATGTCAACTCTCATCCATCTCAAACAGCTGCAGTATAAACATTAAAAAGTTTAGTTAGCTGAAAGGGATTGGTGTATGCGGGACACGGCAGAGATGTCAACTTTCATCCATCTCAAACAGCTGCAGTATAAACATTACAAAGTTTAGTTAGCTGAAAGGGAATGGTGTATGCGGGACACGGCAGATATGTCAACCTCGTCCGAATTTCCCACTCTGCACTACACTATTGGACACCCTACTCGTTTAATGACTGTCGATCTTTCGTTTTCGAATTTCGGCTGTGGACTTTTGGCAGTGTTTTTTAAATGTTGGGATCTTATTGAAGAAGATCGACGATCGACAATTACAACCGTAGGTGGATCTGGACTTATAATATTAGTAGGTTGTGTTGCGGTAAGACGCTCTGACTGATAAACAGTAGGGCGTGGGTTCAAACCCAGCCAATCCATGGAATTTTATCAACAAGAATTTAAGATATTTACCTCATAATAATAGTACCGAAAAAGCTGCAGCAGTCAAAGGACTCTTCAGTCCTATTCGAGTAGTATAAATAAG
Source organism: Pachypsylla venusta (assembly GCA_012654025.1). Classification (NCBI taxonomy): domain Eukaryota; kingdom Metazoa; phylum Arthropoda; class Insecta; order Hemiptera; family Aphalaridae; genus Pachypsylla; species Pachypsylla venusta. The sequence goes on from CM022884.1 coordinate 18,017,292, forward strand.
GGACTAGTATTATTAATACGTTGTATATTTGTTTACTTGGTTTTTAAAGGTTACAACATACTGGGTTGAGTGATCTAACGGAGAACTGATGTGTTCAACGTGTAATAGACTTGGCTGTAAATTTGGAATGTTACCTAATAAGGGTTTTTTGCGAGTGCATACAGATTTCAATTAAACTCATACGATGCACGGTTGCGTAAGACGGTAAGACCGTCATTGGTTGTTGTTGTTAACGTTCTCAACGACTCTCACTGTGTCTCCAGGCCAAGACGGCAGGGGGGGGACTCGTAACCTAGAGACCGGGGGTTTGTGTCCCGGGCAGTACTTTTTAATGCAATGTTTATCGAGGTACGATACCTAATTTGTTAAAAGCTGTTGAGCTTAACACAAATACCTTTCATAAAGGTGATAAGCGTTGTTAAGTTTCACTTTATATTGATGAGAAAAGTGTTTTTTGATGTAAAATTATTGGAAATTATAAGAACTCACTTTGATTTTTATAGGTTTATTCAAAATTAGAATATTTCTCGTTGAAATCTTAAAGATGTCTGTCGTCTAGACGCTTCGATCCGTTTCTTGATAAAATAGACCACCAATTGCGCAGGCGTGTGATTTCATCAGATGACAGAGAAATCATGGTCGCGTGAAGTTAATCCCACACTCGCAGAGTTGTCACATATATGAAGGGGGAACCAAACAAGCGTAATGAAAAAAAAAGGATGACAGAATTTTTGACTATTTCTTATTTACGTATTTCTATTTAATCTCAGGATTGAGAATTATTTATTTACACGTCTAGCGTGTTTGGTTTCAAAATGACCGCCATTTGAAATTTCCAAGACATGTCTTCCGAGAGTGTCTAAAACTAGGCGAATTATTTGCAATGGGATATTAAATAATTACATAGGACACCAATGTCGAGGAACCTTTTTTTTAGACATAATTCGCCTAGTTTTAGACACTCTTGGAAGTCATGTCTTGGAAATTTCAAATGGCCGCCATTTTTAAACCAAACACGCTAGACGTGTGATTTCTTTTTGCAAAGTACTTCCAATTTTATTGTCTTTCTGAAATTGTATCACAAGATGGGGGTTCGTATTTAAAATAACAAAAGTTGGACCCCCTGGGGTCCACATGGGACCCGCCCCTGAAAAATTGGTCACACCTTCAGGTGGTTTCATTTGGGATATAATACAATGCAAAAGTTTTATTATAAAATGGCTTTATAATAAAACTCCACATAAAGCCGTTCAAAAGATATTCAGGTGGTCTCACTTTTGGGAGACGCAGTATACTATCCAAATAGGTATATTGATATCACCCAATAATGTTTTTTTTTTGTTATTTACAGGCTGTATAAAAAGTTCCGATGTTTGGGAATCTCGTCCTGTGGATGACAATAACATATCAGACACACTTTCCAGTAGACATTACATTGAAACAATCGTCAGCGAAGATGGCACTGAGAGTGTGAAATTATTTAAAGAGACAACTGTCTGAATTAGCGTGTAATAAAATGGTTACATACGCACGAATCAATATGTCGAGTTGAGACCTTGATAAAAAAACAGAGCCGTACTCAGGGGCGGCCCAGACCCCCCCCCCCGTCCGAAAACCATTATTTTTTTATGCATGACTTATGTAATATTGTAAGCTGTAACTCATCGTCATCATCACCACCACCACCAACAATAACAACAACAATTTCATCATCATCATTACCACCAGTCCACCAACAACATCATCATCATCAAGAACAACAACAACATCATCAACAACACCAATAATTACAACAAAAACAATATCACCTTCCATGATCATCATTTTCAGGAGCTAGTCCTAGCTTGTCTGTCAATCCTTCGCCTCCCCTCCCCCGAAAATAAATCTTGGGTACGGCCCCGATAAAAAATATTTTGGGACTAGCATCAGGAGGCGCCGAATTTCTTTGCATTTTTTTTTTATGCATGACTTAGGTATATGTAATATTGTAAGGTGTAACTCATTATCATTATCATCACCAACAACAAGAACAGCAACATCATCATTAACAACAAGAATAACAACATCATCAACAAGAACAACAACAACAACAACATCATCATCATCATCATCATCATCAACAAGAACAACAACAGCAACATCATCATTAACAACAAGAACAACAACATCATCATCATAATTACCAAAAACAACATCATCAACAAGAACAACAACATCATCATTATTAACATCATCACCAACAACAAAAACAACATCATCATTATCATCACCACCAACAACAAAAACAACAACATCATCATCATCATCATTACCAACAACAACAACAACAACAACATCATCATTATCATCACCACCACCACCAACAACAACATCATCATCATCATTACCAAAAACAACATCATTAGCAGTAACAACAACAACATCAGCTTCCATGATCATCATTTTCAGTTGTTAGTCCTGTCTTGGCTGTCAATCCTTCGGCCCCCCCTCCGGGTAAGGGTAATTTTAGGTACGGCCCTGATAAAAAAATATTTTGGAACTATTGTCAAGAGGTGCCGATTTTTTTTTTTTTTTTTTTTTTTTTTTTCCCCACAAGGATGCATTTTACTTTATCTTTCCTATAAAAAGTGAGTGAGTATGCCCCCCCCCCCTTTGCCACACTGGTGCTTCATGTTTTTTGTAGTGTAGGTCATGCATTTAAATAAGAGTGCTGCCGTTATGAACTTTATTCGGTTTAAAAAAAAAAAAAATAAAGCCAAATTACCTAATATGACATACATTCCAAATTTTACCCAAAAGTTTCGGCGCATATTTTTGGACCCCAAACGAGACCCATATACCAACTTCCGATTTCATCCAAATCGGTTAATGTTAAATGACAGAAGTGCCCATCAAGGCGGTCAAACGGATGTTTTTTATTCTATTTTTGTATTCTACGTACCTTGAAACGTAAAATATCCAATTTTGAGAGGGGGCGGTGTATTTTATTTTTCGTGACGATTCCAAAGTTTCATTATTGAAAATAACTAGGTGTGTCCGTGGACAAAAACGGGCGGAGCTATCCGTTTCACCTCGAATTTTTGGGCACCACATAAACTTTAGCATATTGCTCCATTATTCCGTTAAAACAAGATTTTTTGAGAATAACGCACCTTTCTTGATCGCATCATGCCGTTGAGTAGTAGGTCCTATTTAAAACGCAAAATTATCGGCCGAAAAATGGGAAACGGTTCAAGATATTGTTCCGAAAATTAAATCGGATTGTTTGTTGTTTACTGAACGAAAATTATGTTTTTTTCTGATAACGATTAATTGTGATATCTTTTTAACGTATTCATCGAAGTTGGGGACCTTTATTTGGTAGATACCACTTCTGTCAATTGGTTTATTATGTTTCTGATCAAATAAGTTGTTTTTAAAATTAGTACTCGAAAAGAGTCGAGATCGAGAGTCGACTCATGGAATCGTCGACTCATATTGAGGAGTCGAGTCGACTCATGTAAGTGAGTCGAAAATCCTATCCCTACTTGTATGGTTCATTATTAGTATTACATTATATTGGTAATTTGGGGTTCCCACCTTCCCACATATTTTTCTTTTCTTAAAAAAAAAAAAAAAAATTGGGACCTTCACCTATTTTTTAAAAAATGTCGGTCCTTTAAGCTTTAAGAAACCATTCCATTTTATTTTAGGCATTTATTTTGTTTTATATATAATTTGATTGATGTTTAGAGATTTATTTTACATTAGGTTAAATTTATTATTTTAGAGAATTGATTGATCCTACCAAAACGAATCCGAATATGATTTGAGAGCAGACAGATACTGTTGATTTTTTTCTGAGCAACTAACCTAACTTAAAATGTGGATTAATTGATGAAAGTAGAAGGTTAATTTTCACGATTAAATGGTGGAAAATATGAGAAAACTCACTTTTAAATTTGGTTAAATTGGGATACTATGTCAAGTAAAACCATATTAAGGCAGATAAAATACTATATCTTCACTTGACTGTAAAATTTTTTTAAATTAAATAGATGTTACAGCTGACTAGTTTCGTGCTCTCCTGAGCACATCATCGGAGCTAGGTTGGTCGAAGACTGAGAGTTTAAGAAGAAGAAGGGAGGGAAAGAGAAATAAACATACTCTTTCTCTCCCTTCTTCTTCTTAAACTCTCAGTCTTCGACCAACCTAGCTCCAATGATGTCAACTAGTCAGCTGTAACATCTCTTTAATTTTAAAATTTTTACAGTCAAGTGAAGGTATAGTATTTTATCTGCCTTAATATCACTTTTAAATGTTTAATTCACAATTTTATTGCTTGACAATCGACGAAACTTTGGAGAAATCAAATGTTTATTCCGATTTTTTTTCAAACCNGGTTAGATGATATACACTCGCCGCACACATTTGATGGCTTATCCCGAAAAAAAATTTCGGGGGGGGCTATAGCCGGCCAGCCCCCCCTTGTGTACGCCCCTGATGACTTCCAAACAAAACAAAAATGTCTACTTCAGTTCAATATATTCAAATAGTTCGATAAATACGGAAGAAAAAGTTAAAGTGAATAATTAATCTCCCACCTCTAAAACGTTTATTTTAAATTATATTAAACCACATTTTAAGTTTGTAACTTGCTCCAAAAAAAAAAAAAAAAAAAAAANCAACAAAATCGTTCACCAAAAAAAATGATGGACTTGATTTTAATATTGAAAATGGTTAGGTAAGAAAATGACGTCAATGATTTTGCCAAGAAAATTGTTCACTAATAAAATGTTAGACTTGCCAACGATCATAACGTTGTTGCTGTTCTATCAATCAGGCAGGACGTATTGCTATCATCATCTTTGGTTATAAGTAGAGGCAACCAGGTAACGTTAATTTGGAACATAGTTTGCAAAAAAAAAAATCCAACCGTTTTCGAGTAATGGCCGTTTTTCCGATTTTTGTAAGTGGAATCATAGAATACTATTAGCACGCAAACGGCCATGCCTCTAAGGCGCCAAGCTATCGACCGTAGCAAAGCACGGGCGAAACAGCTACTCTATCTATAATAATAAAACTTAATGTAACGATAAATGTGTGTGTATGTGAGTATCAATAATTGTTTAGCCCAAACGGTAAGAGATATCGAAAAATTGATGAAAATGAACCTCCCAAAACCATAGGCCGCAACAACCGAATAAATATCAGAATTCAAAAATGTCGAACTTTTTTCGAGTTACGGCCGAATTTAGTCCGGTCATGGTCCGATATCTTAAATTTTGTCACGACAACATATCAACTCAAAGCGAGAAATTTTTAGGTGCCCTTTTATCTTAATTTGGAACATAGTTTGCAAAAAATGGTCCAACTGTTTTCGAGTTATGGCAGTTTTTCCGATTTTTATAAGGAGAATCATAGAATACTATTAGCACGGGAACGGCCATGCCTCTAGGACGGTTCCGATTTTTGAACCCAATCATAGAATATTATTAGCACTAGAACGGCCATGCCTCTAAGGCGCCAAGCTATAGACCGTAGTGAAGCAGCTAGTTCTCAATACACTCAATGAATCTTCAATTCGATTCTTTGAATATAATACAATTTTATACAAATGATATTTTTCCCAAACCTTTTTAGACTTCTAAAAAGGCTTCGGAAATCCATGCGCGGATATAGCCCTCTTGTTTTGGGGGGGCACAATCGCACAATATACCTAATAGAAAATTTGGAGTGGAGGGTCCTGGGCAGTATTTTGCAATGTTTATCGAGGTACGATACCTAATTTGTTAAAATCTTTTTTTTTTTTTTTTAATTTGGCTTAACGTCTCTTTAACATCTATTGGTCATTCAAGACGGGGGTTTTACCCTCCATTCGCTGGAAACTTGCAAACCAGCTACCCACATTGACCTCACCCAGCCTTGGTTGGCCGGAAAAAGCCAAGTACTGACCACGCCCGGACGTTGCTTAACTTCAGTGATCTGACGGGAACTGTATTCAACGTGGTATGATCGTTGGCTATTGTTAAAATCTGATGTAGAGCTTACCACAAATACCTTTCATAAGGGTGATAAGCGATTTTATAAAGTGCCATGACGGATGACAGAATTTTTGACGATTTTTTTATTTATAGGTACGTATTTCTATTTAGTCTCAGGATTTGGGAATTATTTAGGGGCCCGTGCCCCCCTCGCAATGGGATAAAAAACACAGCGGATCACCATTCATTTGATTTTTATTTAAAAAAAATACGTGCGTGTTTAGGTATAATGAAATTTGAGAAACACCGCTCGCTTAAAAAAACTGGGGGGGGGGGCACGTGCCCCCNTTGGGGGGGGGGCACGTGCCCCCCCCCTATATCCAATCTTCATCTACAATATTGTGTATTTCCAACCTTTGGCATTAGATATCTACTCGGATTCGTTTTAAACCCGTCCATACCCAATGCACAATACTCCCTCCATATTATAGTTATAAGATGTTTTGCTATCCTAGCTATTATTCAAATTTTTACTCCCTCTTCATCTAAAATATAGTTTGGCGATTGTGTATTTCCAACCTTTGGCATTAGATAGATATCTACTCGGATTCGTTTTAAACCCGTCCATACCCAATGCACAATACTCCCTCCATATTATAGTTATAAGATGTTTTGCTATCCTAGCTATTTTTCAAATTTTTACTCCCTCTTTATCTCTCTCTCTAGTTTTCAATTTCAGAATATATGTTTTGTTTTAACATCTTTGATGTCTATATCAAGATTTTGTTTCAAACTTGTTGTTTTTTTAATATCTTTACTTTGTCTTTAGAGTTTTTCAAAATAGGTTTTGAATGAGTCTCCCGTGGATAGGGGAACTTAAAAAGAATACTTCCAAGGTACCCAAGTTCATGACGGTCGTAAAAGGCGACTAAGGGCAGGGTTGGAAATGATATCCTTTCCATTACCCATGCAGAAAACAAGGAGAAGCTACT
>CM022884.1:18024346-18036836 GCA_012654025.1 Pachypsylla venusta
TTTGGCAGATTACCGCCAGAAATTAAATATAAAAAGATAGATACACTCAATGAAGATATCAGAAAGATAAATAATTATCTTGGAGAATCTATAGTATCTGCGCCATTGAACGATCTGCAGGAATTGGCAATGTAAGAATTCAATTATTTAACCCGTTATTTAACACTGATCTATTTATAGATGCGTCAATTCATCTGCAGAAATTAATACTGTAAGAATTAATCCGTTATTTAACACTGATCTATTTATAGATCAGTCAATTCATGTGCAGNCTTCTACTGATAGCTCCTGCAAAAATCTTTTCAGCTTTTCTGGAGCGCGGACAAATTTTGCCCCCTCCTCCCTGGTCTTACTTGGTACAAAAAATTTAAAAACTAAATGTGCACTTTTTGTTTTCTACCTCATTATATCTCTGGAAAAATAAACTCTGGAAAAATGTTAAAGCCATTGTGCCTTTTAAAATGTACTCTGCCGACTTTTTTGGCCATATTATTAAAAGAAAAAAAGTCAGCAGAATGGACTACTAAAAAACATAGCGAATCCGTAGTATCTTGTGTCATTTGTCAAGTCACAGACTCAGACTTAGGGGGTTTCAAGTTGGGCAAATCTAATGATAGATAATGCACTCAAATGAGACATCTCCGATCAAAATCGATTCGGTAGAATTGGCTGTAGCCTCGTCAACGTATTTTGCATTTTTTATACATTTTATACCTAAGAAGGGTAGAAATTCATTTTTGGTTGATGTTAAAATTTCAAAAATGAAATTTTACCCTCCTCGGGTATAAAAAGTGTCAAAAATCAAAAACCAATGGTACCACTAAATTCAGCATAAAAAACTTGACTGATTTGATGTATTACACTCTTGGTTTTATCATTTTTATTCCGAAGAAAAATCAGTGATTGGGCAGATTTGATCAAAGACCCGTTTGAGTGAGGAATCGATTGTGTGTAGAATTTGACGTAAAATTTGATTATGAAATAAAAAATTGGGGTTTCAAAAATCGAAAAATTGGTGTCTGTTTAATTACGCCAAAAAATAGATTAATTGGTGTTAAAACTATATATAAAATTTCAAGCCTCTATCTTTAGCCGTTAAAAATAAAAAAATCCGTTCCGGGACTTTTTGAACATATTTTTTATTCGGGGGGTTCAGACACGAACCCCCTCTCCCCTTGTGTTCGCCACTGATTGGAACATTCTTCTTGGTTTCAGTTTTTATTCGGGTTATCAATATCGCGTACAGAGGAATCTGTCCTACACTCTGTTCGAAAGATTCAGGACGTATCAAACGTTCTTCCGCGTTGGCAGCCCATTCTATTTCCTGGTTGATACAATGAATAGAATTCGTGATGCTACTGACATAAGCACAAATTTTGAAAGGTCTGCATATATAGTAACTGGTGATATGTCAACTAATAATCGTAGGAGATATTTTGTGGACAAGGAGTCCCTTCCATCATACTTCAATCACGATCTAGTAGCAAGTAAGTAAACTGACACCTGGATAAAGAGGAACCCAAGAGGTGAGCACATTTTGATTTATTATTTTCAATAATAAAGCTTTGGAATTGTCACAAAAAAAAAATATACCCCTCAAAATTTGATATTTTACGTTTCAAGATACGTAGAATCCAAAAATAGGGTGTCCCAAATGTCCGAGACCACCAGAATATCTTTTGAACGGCTTTATGTGGAGTTTTGAAATTTTGCGTGGTATTATATCCCAAATTAAACCACCTGATGTTGTAACCAATTTTTCAGAGGAGGGACCCATGTGTCCCCCAGAGGGTCCAACTTTTGTTTTTAAAATAAGTACCCCCATCTTGTGATACATTCTCAGAAAGACAATAAAAGTAGAAGTACTTTGCAACAAATTTCACAAGTCTAGTGTGTTTGGATTCAAAATGGCGGCCATTTGAAATTTCCAAAAGACATGACCTCCAAGAGTGTCTAAAACTATTAGCCGAATTATTTCTTAAAGTAGGCGAAGTGTCTAAAACTAGGCGAATTATGTCTAAAAAAATAGGTTCCTCGAAATCGGTGTCCTATGCAATCATTCAATATCCCATTGCAAATAATTCGCCCAGTTTTAGACACTCTTGTAAGTCATATCTTGGAAATTTCAAATGGCCGCCATTTTGAAATCAAACACGCTAGATGTGTAATTTTTTTTTTTTTGCAAAGTACTTCGAATTCTATTGTCTGTCTGAAAATGTATCACAAGATGGGGGTTCGTATTTAAAAAACAAAAGTTTGACCCACTGGGGCCACTTGGGATCCGCCCCTGAAAAATTGGTAACTTCATCAGGTAGTTTAATTTGCGATATAATACTATGCAAAATTTCAAATCTCATAAAGCCGTTCAAAAGATATTTAGGTGGTCTCGGACTTTTGGGACACCCTGTATGTTTGTGCACCGTAATGGGCACTTAGCAGCTGATTTAAATGAAATTTGCTGTATGTATAGGTCACATCTGGGGTCTTATGTTTTTCCATCCATATTTTGGGTGCCCTCGAATGCACCTTTTAAATTTTAATTCACAGATATCTAATGAATCCCAAAATTGATAAAGGAAGTCACACAGTCATTGTAATGGGCTGAAATTTTTGATGTCGAGTTTTCAATGCCAAAAAACGTTTTGGGAATGGTCCAAATATTTTTTGTTAAAATAAAAGTACAAATAAAATGAGTCAAACATTACGTTTACATTTTTTCAAAAACATAATATGGGGCGGAGCTGGAGGGGTATAAAGTTTAATTTCGTAACACCCTGTATATCGGTGTTCATTTTAAAATATTGCTGTAAAAGTTCCCTTATTGCGTGCCAAAAAAAAGGGGTCTCATTTTTATCAGTGTCGTAAGAGAATAAAGATTAATCTCATTTTACTCCTGGAAGATAAAATTAAGCCGTTTTGAAAAAAGCCATTTTCCGGTAGAAAGTCCTGGAGTAAGGTGGTTATTTAGGAAAGACCCAAATAAAGAAATATTTTAGCTAAAAAAGAAAAATATTAACCTTCTCATATTGCTAGAGGAAAGAGAGAATTTCAAAACTAGTGTTATTTCCTATGTAATTGCATTGAATTTTTCTCATTCCCCTGGCATCGTCTTTCTTTTTTCGCTAAAAGTTTTCCGTATTTAGTTTACTTAACACTGTTTATACCAAATAGCCACCGTGTATCAGACTTTCTGACCGAAAATTGCAGTTTTACCAACGGCCCATTTTTAATTTTCAGGAGAAAAATGAGTTTTGACTTTGTCCGAGACTGGTGAAAATATTTACGCTATTGATGCATTAGGTAAATGAGAAACCTTCTATGGAACACAATAAGGGATCTTCCACATCAAAATATAATAAACTCCGTTATACAGGGTGTAACAAAATTAAAATTTAGGCCCCTCTAGCTCGGGCCTTGATTATTTTTTTGAAAAAATGAAAAGGCAAATATTTCCTTATTTTAATTATACTTTTACTTGAATAGAAAATATTTGTACCATTTTATATAAATTTCTTGAGAAATCGACACTTTTTGTCAATAAAAGTCGCTTCCGGGGGGTTCGAACATGGATCTCACCATAGTCATTCGATTGGCCATGGCCCTTTTCATACCCTAGAGCTATTCAGAATTGAAAAATTCCAAGTCTTTCGAAAGTTAAGGGGGATAACTGGCCGTTCGGGAACACGTTACATAATTGACATACATACAAAATTGCAAGTTTCTAGCACTTCACTCACTCGATAACATGATTTATAACATGATTCTTGACAGCCGTTAAAAATCGCAAAAAACCGCCAACATATTTGCAGAAAATTGATATCCTTGGACGCCAAATTTTAATCTCTCGCTCTTACGGGTTTCATTTTTTTTTTTTTTTTTTTTTTTTTTTTTTTTTTGTAGGATTCGTCAAAACCGCTGAAAAGCGGCAAAACTCATGCAACGATTGATTTTTGCTAGAAATCCATTCTAGCAAAAATCTTTTTCCACATTTAGTACATAAAACGGGCACCAAATTTAAAGCTCTTACCATTCTCGTTATAGGCAGAACAACAAAAAGCGGCAATAAAACACCTAATGTAGGTACATTAAACTAAGTGTCTTTGGGTATTAAATGCTTAAAAGTTGTTTTGGCATTGAAAACTAGACATCGAAAATTTCAGCTCATTACTATACTTTCCTTTTTATAGGATAAGGAAAGTTCTATTTAGGATTTTAAAGAGATCCCCCATGAAAGATCCCAAATATTAAAAACCCAAGATCAAGTTTCCCTCTGGACTGCTCTCAAGACTGAGAATAATGATTTTATGTGTTTCAGTTGCCATAAGAATTCGAATTCAAAATGTGCAGGCATATATGCTTATAGAACCGACGTATGCAAGACGATATGTAGCCCTCATACCTGTTGGTGATCCACTCCCCGAAGGTAATTTTGTGGGGTATTAGTAAGGATGTGCGCAAATATCTGGGCGTCACCTTGGATTCCAGGTTATTTCTAAAACTAACGACAAATAAAAACAAGCTTTTAAAAACATTTGGAAAAAGCTTGGGTATCAAGCCGCACATAATTGTCTGGCTATACTGTGCGGTGATAAGACACATGGTTATGTATGGGGACTTAGTATGGTGGCCAAAGCTTGAACAGGCACATGCCAAGAAGAACCTTGGGGAACTCCAACGGCTCGGCAACATGTGCATCACCAGTGCAATGAAAACCACACCAACTGCGTAATGGAAACCATGCTGAAACTTGCGTCACTAGATATCTATGTCAACGGCGAGTCGAGAATTAAGGGAATATAGGCTGCAGAAAAATGATACTTGGAAAACACAGGACCATAGACATGCCAAAATAACAAAATTAACGAACGGAATCGACACGGTCAATTACTGATGGTGGCAAATGATACCAGCCCAGAACAACTTCCACGCCGCCTGTTCATCACTGAGAAGACATCCTAAGTTCAATTCCATGTCGACACTGGCGCTGAGTTGTGTATCCTACCATCGTTCTTTTGCTACTGGTAAACGAGAGAAATCTGACTACGTTTTGTCTTCAGCCAATGGAACAGATATCCACACATATAGAACAATTACCCTATCACTCAACATGGGACTCCAGCGCATATTCACTTGGCGGTTTGATCAGATGAGAGGCAGATGTTTCAAAACCTATCATATGAGTAGATTTCTTGTACCACTAAAATCTTCTCATGGATATTCGCAACCGACGGACGCCTCTTTGGTAACACCACTCATCCTACTTCTCATGGACAAGTCATCGAGTGCAACATACAATCCATCAAAACAACCTCTTGTTTCATAATTCATACACACGTACCTATTAAAATACTCGTACATGTTATGTTGAAAAAGTTATTGATTTTCCTTTCCATGGTGTCATTCGTGAAATTCTCAAGTAGTACCTATGTATTGTGTAGGTACCTATTTTCAATTTGATTTATATGATCATAATGCAAAATTAAAATTACGTTTTTAGTTCTTATTCATTTATTTTTAACCATTGCAACATATTTCTGGCCATCCGTCTGAGCCAATTCCTTTCATTTTACAGATACAGTCTACTAAATAGCCGAAAAATAAGGGTGCTCACAGAAAGCTTGCATACTTATACATGTCCGGTCTAGGCTCTAGCCTACTCAGCCTGCTGGAAAATCTGTCACTGTTTACTGTGTATTATCTATGCAGATCTCGTATTTTCAGATAATTTTTTAAGATTATCTGAACTCAATTTCCGTGCAGTTACACGGACAATTACAAGTACCTATCTAGCGGTTAACATACAGAGAGGTATAAAAATAAATGGGGGAAAATATATTTAAAAAACCTAATGAATTCTACATGTGGAAAACACGTTATTTGAGTTTGAATATGAAATTGTAAACGGAAGATACATTGTAGCAACTAATATCAGAAATCAATAAAATCCATTATTATTCTCATTTCAGGTGTAATTGTACCAGGAGAAAGTGAGTTTGAATATGAAATTGTAAACGGAAGATACATTGTAGCAACTACTATCAGAAATCAATAAAATCCGTTATTATTCTCATTTCAGGTGTAATTGTACCAGGAGAAAGTGAGTTTGAATATGAAATTGTAAACGGAAGATACATTGTAGCAACTAATATCAGAAATCAATAAAATCCGTTATTATTCTCATTTCAGGTGTAATTGTACCAGGAGAAAGTGAGTTTGAATATGAAATTGTAAACGGAAGATACATTGTAGCAACTAATATCAGAAATCAATAAAATCCGTTATTATTCTCATTTCAGGTGTAATTGTACCAGGAGAAAGTGAGTTTGAATATGAAATTGTAAACGGAAGATACATTGTAGCAACTAATATCAGAAATCAATAAAATCCGTTATTATTCTCATTTCAGGTGTAATTGTACCAGGAGAAAGTGAGTTTGAATATGAAATTGTAAACGGAAGATACATTGTAGCAACTAATATCAGAAATCAATAAAATCCGTTATTATTCTCATTTCAGGTGTAATTGTACCAGGAGAAAGTGAGTTTGAATATGAAATTGTAAACGGAAGATACATTGTAGCAACTAATATCAGAAATCAATAAAATCCGTTATTATTCTCATTTCAGGTGTAATTGTACCAGGAGAAAGTGAGTTTGAATATGAAATTGTAAACGGAAGATACATTGTAGCAACTAATATCAGAAATCAATAAAATCCATTATTATTCTCATTTCAGGTGTAACTGTACCAGGAGAAAGTGAGTTTGAATATGAAATTGTAAACGGAAGATACATTGTAGCAACTANAACAAGTGTGTTCTATCACGAGACTTCTGGTCTAATATTATATCTGGATACAATGGATCACTCGATCACTCTTTTGAGGCCATTATGTTGAAACTCCACTTCAGTGCGAGTTGGAATGGTCACTACTTGTTGTGTGTTTGATTGGTATTTTAAGAAATGTTCTGACCAAAAAAATGTAAATTCATCTCTGAAAATATCAGGAGTGAACTGCGCCGGGATGGCTGCATGTGTCTCTTGTTACGTATTTATTATTCTTAAATTTTTTTTTTTTTTTTCTAAAAATTTCTCTTCTTTTTTACTGTGTGACTTAAAATCAAAATTAATTTATATTTTTTTAAAACATTATCAGTTTAATTTGGGTTTAAATTAAATATTTATAATATATTATATTTAATATTTAAAGAAACAAGTGTAATAATATTTATACTTTTTATTTTTTTACAAAAATAGTCGAAATGTCTGATTACAATAATACCAAATTTTCTTTAAAATATATTATTTAATTTAAATAGTATATAAATAAATAACTCTTGTAGTATAAGTAAATATTTATTTTAAAATAATATAAAATAGTTCCTTTAGTATAAGTAAATAAATTAATTATATATATATATAACAAAAATGAAAGTTCCTTTATAATGATTAAGTTAGTATACGACTCATCTATGTTAAACTCACTATTTAGTCAAAATGACAACCTACCGTCAAGTGTACGTAGATTATGTCAACAAATAGGCATTGTCAAGGACGTCGGTAAGATAAATAATAAGAGGCCAAAATTCTGTATTTACACGGGCTTATGACCGTCACCTAATGAATCTGGTTTGCTCCCCTCGCTGGCTACATTTCCTAACACTAAACCTTCTGTATTTACACGGGCTTAGGACCGTCACCTAATCAATCTGGTTTGCCCCCTCGCTGGCTAATATTCCTAACACCAAACCTTCTGTATTTACACGGGCTTAGGACCGTCACCTAGTTAATCTGGTTTGCTCCCCCCGGTGGCTACATTTTATCATCTCTGTTAGTGAGAAAGTTAAAATATGGTTGAAAAATAATAATTTTAATTTTGAGATGCCCCGTGATGGTTTGCCTTACCTCACATCCCCTTCCCCTACTTCCCATTGTAGTTTTTAGCCACTCATAGTGGAGTAAAATTTAAAATTTTAAATCACTGTCGAAAGTTCAAAAGAATTAACACCTTTTATTTTTTCTAGAAAAAAAAGGCAAAATTTTTTCTCTTTCCAGAAGGGAAGCGTCAAGCGAAGAAAAAAAAGAACAAAGCAAAAAAAGAAAATCCCGGTCTTGTTGTCCAAAATATTTGGCCAATAAAAATTGAGCAGATTAGCCAATAAAAATTGAGCAGATTGGTTACTACTTGAAAGCAACCAATGAGATGTGGAGTTTAAGTTGTACAGTTTCTCAACTTTAAAATATGATTTATTAAAATTTAATTTTCCCTTTAAGATCAGAAAATTGTCAATTGAATCGACAAATAAAAGTCCTTAATCAGAATAATAGATGATTATCTATTCATTCAAGGCAAGGTAAAGGCTTTTGTCGACTGATTGAGAGATTGAAAATATTAAAATTTTACCTCAAATGTTGGCGACAATGGTTGTCCTTATCAGAGTTTGGGGAAATGAGAAGAAGGCGGCAAATTTTGAAAAAAGGAATTTTTTCAAAATTTTGTAAACAAACTAAATTTTCCAAATTAATCATAAGTTTATTCCGTGGAATATATCAAATTGAACCACGGGATGCACATGCTGGTGAATGATATTTTTCTATTTTGCTTTTTTTACAGAGTACTGCCACGCATCATCTTTTTAGATTTTATCAACGGACAATGGGCGAAGTTTTTATACAAGATGATGTTAGAACATTAATCAAGATGTTGCGAGATATGGTGTTAGATTTTCGTTTTTTTTCTGAATTTAAAAAATTATATTTTGATTTAGCTCTGGTAAAATGGAGTACTTTTAGAGCAAATTAAGCTCAAAGTTGGTGTGCTTGTACTGAGCATGATAATTATTATTTTCAAAAATAAATTTTAAACCCCCGTAACACACGGGACCGAATTTTGCTTTCATATTTGATTCTTCATTAACACCCCATAACACACGGGGCAGAATTTTGCTTTCATATTTGATTTTTCATTAACACCCCATAACACACGGGGCAGAATTTTGCTTTCATATTTGATTTTTCATTAACACCCCATAGCACATGGGCCCGAATTTTGCTTTCATATTTTTTTCATTAACACCCCATAACACACGGGACCGAATTTTGTTTTCATATTTGATTTTTCATTAACACCCCATAGAACATGGGCCCGAATTTTGCTTTCATATTTTTTTCATTAACACCCCATAACACACGGGACCGAATTTTGCTTTCATATTTGATTTTTCATTAACACCCCATAGCACACGGGAACGAATTTTGCTTTCATATTTGATTTTCCATTAACACCTCATAACAGACGGGGCAGAATTTTGCTTTCATATTTGATTTTTCATTAACACCTCATAACACACGGGACCGAATTTTGCTTTCGTATTTGATTTTTCATTAACACCCCGTAACACGCGGGGCAGAATTTTGCTTTCATATTTGATTTTTCATTAACACCCCATAACACACGGGACCGAATTTTGCTTTCATATTTTTTTCATTAACACCCCATAGCACACGGGACCGAATTTTGCTTTCATATTTGATTTTTCATTAACACCTCATAGCACACGGAACCGAATTTTGCTTTCATATTTGATTTTTCATTAACACCTCATAACACACGGGGCAGAATTTTGCTTTCATATTTGATTTTTCATTAACACCCCGTAACACGCGGGGCAGAATTTTGCTTTCATATTTGATTTTTCATTAACACCCCATAACACATAAGGCCCAATTTTGCTTTCATATTTGATTTTTCATTAACACCCCATAACACACGGGACCGAATTTTGCTTTCATATTTGATTTTTCATTAACACCCCATAACACACGGGGCAGAATTTTCCTTTCATATTTGATTCTTCATTAACACCCCATAACACACGGGACCGAATTTTGCTTTCATATTTGATTTTTCATTAACACCCCATAACACACGGGGTAGAATTTTGCTTACATATTTGATTTTTCATTAACACCTCATAACACACGGGGCAGAATTTTGCTTTCGTATTTGATTTTTCATTAACACCCCGTAACACGTTTCTTCATTAACACCCCATAACACACGGGGCAGAATTTTGCTTTCACATTTGATTTTTCATTAACACCCCATAACACATGGGGCCTAATTTTGCTTTCATATTTGATTTTTCATTAACACCCCATAACACACGGGGCAGAATTTTGCTTTCATATTTGATTTTTCATTAACACCCCATAACACACGGCGCAGAATTTTGCTTTCATATTTGATTTTTCATTAACACCCCATAACACACGGGACCGAATTTTGCTTTCATATTTGATTTTTCATTAACACCCCATAACACGCGGGGCAAAATTTTGCTTTCATATTTGATTTTTCATTAACACCCCATAACACACGGTAACGAATTTTGCTTTCATATTTGATACTTCATTAACACCCCATAACACACGGGACCGAATTTTGCTTTCATATTTGATTCTTCATTAACACCCCATAACACACGGGACCGAATTTTGCTTTCATATTTGATTTTTCATTAACACCCCATAACACACGGGACCGAATTTTGCTTTCATACCTATTTGATTCTTCATTAACACCCCATAACACACGGGACCGAATTTTGCTTTCATATTTGATTCTTGATTAACACCCCATAACACACGGGACCGAATTTTGCTTTCATATTTGATTTTTCATTAACACTCCATAACACACGGGACGAATTTTGCTTTCATACCTATTTGATTCTTCATTAACACTCCATATCACACGGGACCGAATTTTGCTTTCATATTTGGTTTTTCATTAACACCCCATAACACACGGGACCGAATTTTGCTTTCATATTTGATTTTTCATTAACAGCCCAACACACGGGACCGAATTTTGCTTTCATATTTGATTTTGCATTAACACCCCATAACACACGGGACCGAATTTTGCTTTCATATTTGATTTTTCATTGACACCCCATAACACACGGGACGAATTTTGCTTTCATATTTGATTTTTCATTAACACTCCATAACACTTGCTTTCATATTTGATTTTTCATTAACACCCCATAACACACGGGACAGAATTTTGCTTTCATATTTGATTTTTTATTAACACCCCGTAACACACGGGACCGAATTTTGCTTTCATATTTGATTATTCGCTAATAACATTTTCTAGGGAATTAAATTCATTTTTTTTTTTTTTTTTATTNATTTGTTTTTTTTTTTTAATTTGGCTTAACGTCTCTTTAACATCTATTGATCATTCAAGACGGGGGTTTTACCCTCCAATCGCTGGGAACTTGCAAACCAGCTACGCACATTGAACTCACCCAGGCTGACCTGGTGTGGGCCGGAAAAATAGCCGGGATCACGAGCGCGCGAACCCACGTGGACACCCACATAATACAACCTCGCTAAACGTTGCTTAACTTCAGTGATCTAACGATAAATGAAATATTCAACGTGCAATAGACGTTGGCATTTATTTAGGTATAAAATAAAACAATTACCAGAAATAGGGTAAGACTGCCTAATTTGGGGAGTACGCCAAATTTGGGGAGGTGGCATGAAATAGGGTAAGGCTGCCTAATTTGGGGAGTACGCCAAATTTGGGGAGGTGGCATAAAATAGAGTAAGGCTGCCTAATTTGGGGAGTACGCCAAATTTAGGGAGGTGGCATAAAATAGGGTAAGGCTGCCTAATTTGGGGAGTACGCCAAATTTGGGGAGGTGCCATAAAATAGGGTAAGGCTGCCTAATTTCGGAGTACGCCAAATTTGGGAAGGTGGCATAAAATAGGGTAAGGCTGCCTAATTTGGGGAGTACGCCAAATTTGGGGAGGTGGCATAAAATAGGGTAAGGCTGCCTAATTTCGGAGTACGCCAAATTTGGGGAGGTGGCATATCTAGTCAAGGAAGTAAACAAACCCAAAATGTGTTTGACGTTAATCATTGATTTTCTAGGCGTGAGCTATTTGATATCAACAAATGAGTGTGTTAATCGTTCTCAAAACTTTAAATTGTATTTTGAAAATTTTTGGTACCTGTGCCCAGGTTAAGTTTTTTTATTGTTCCATTATATTTACAATATTCAAAATTAAATTGTTTTGTTTTTTTTCAATTGAGTTGGGATTTGAGGCTAAAGTATTTCAATTTGAGGCAGACATATTATAAAAGGTTTTGGTGATCTAAACTGGCCTCCCAGGTCGTGTGATCTAATTCCAATGGATTTTTGGCCTTTGACAGTCTCCTCTGGGGTTACAACAAAGGTTATGTCTACGAAAACAAATTCACGAAGATGTGTCAGCAAGTGATAGCAAATTTCGTGATCCGAATAGAAGCTTGCCAAAGGAAAAAATATTCTTAAATTTTCGTCTTTTTCATTCAATATCATCATAGGTTAACAGACGTGGGGCTGGTTTGCCACAACTCGCCATGAGTTGTTCATACTTGAGAATGCTTACGGATAATGCAGTAGCTTCTCCTTGCTTTCTGCATTAAGATA
>CM022884.1:18048185-18066643 GCA_012654025.1 Pachypsylla venusta
GGGTGTTAATGAAAAATCAAATATGAAAGCAAAATTCGGTCCCGTGTGTTATGGGGTGTTAATGAAAAATCAAATATGAAAGCAAAATTCGGTCCCGTGTGTTACGGGGTTTTAAAATTTATTTTTGAAAATAATAATTATCCTGCTCAGTACAAGCACACCAACTTATTTCATTCATTTTGCACTCCTTTTTCGCCGATTTAAATCAAAATAGAATTGGTTATATTCAGCCAAAAAAACAGGATCTAACACCATATTTCGCAACATGTTAATTGATTCGCTAAGATCAACTCTTTCAAGAGCAATAACTAGGCCGACTGCCTGTTCATAAGATGCAAAAAGCGAAAGGTCTTCAGGACTCTGTAAAAAAACAAAATAGAAAATGTCATCCATTAGCATGTGCACTAGGGGTGGTTAAAATTTGGTCTTGTCGACTTTTTTAACGGACTACCCCTGGAATAGTGCCAATTTACAAAAAAATGAGTTTTAGAAAGTTTCAGCTCATTTGGAGGTGTCTAACCCAAGGCGCATCGAGCCTGAAGTTTCGAAAAATCGCATTTTTTGGACAAAAAGCTGACTGTTTCCTCCCGGGCGGGACAACGGCGCAGTTACAGGCAATGTTGACTATTCATTTTAAAGCCTATGTTTTTTTTGTAGCTCTAATCGTTTGGCAGATATTTTGAAGTCAAAGAATCAAAACGGGGTCTGGTATGCCAAATACGAGACTTGTGCAGTTTGAGGGAAAATCCGTAGAATCTCAATAACTTTAAATATTGAAGTGAACAACCTGTATATGGAATATTATGTAGGCGTCCTGTATGTTTCTTCTTTCTATTTTTAGATTTGTTTACAATGAAGAATGAATGAGACTTGTAGGAGGGTGGTCGGGGTGAAGGGGGGGGGGAATATAAATGGGTTTGAATGACGTATTATTTACTTCTCCATTTGCGTACTAGAAAAATCTATTATTTATAGAACGCGTTGTTTGTTTGCGTACTAGCAAAATCCTTTTCCAGATCCTTCTAGAACGCTTTGAATGTAGGTATAAATAGGGGACCTCTCGTAGAAGTTAGTCAGTATTTTTTTGAGTGATAAACGGAGTCAGTTTTAGTTGAGTGATTAATTCATGTGTATTTTCAAGCGTTTTAAATGCGGTGTTTGCGTTTCCTTATTTTGCTTAGTTATCACTGTTTGTCCTAAATAACCACCATACTGCACCCAAAAATGGCCGTTTTCTAAACGGCCAATTTTATAACTTCCAGTAGAAAAAGTAGATTTGATTTTGACGAAAATAAAAATGTAAACTTTTGGTTTTGGTAGATGAGGAACATTTTTTGGAATACAATAAGGGAACTTTTACATCAAAACTCAAAGCGAACAACGCTAATATAGGGTGTAACAAAATTAAACTTAAGACCCTCTAGCTCCGCCCCTTCCGGGGGTCGAACCTGAATCTAACCATAACCATTCGATTGGCCATGGCCCTCTTTCTGTACGTAGAGCTTTCCAAAATTCAAAAAATCCAAGCTGTTCAAAAGTTAATGGGGGTGGGGTTAATGGTGGTGGGGGGGGTGGACCGGTCATTCTGGTACACTTTATACACACAATTGTCAAAAGGCTGTACTAGGGGGGGTTGACCGGTCATTCTGGTACACGCTATACACAGAATTGACCGGTCATTCTAGTACACGCTATACACAGAATTGACCGGTCATTCTAGTACACGCTATACACACAATTGACCGGTCATTCTGGTACACGCTATACACACAATTGACCGGTCATTCTGGTAAACGCTATACACACAATCGACCGGTCAGTCTGGTACACGCTATACACAGAATTGACCGGTCATTCTCGTAAACGCTATACACACAATTGACCGGTCATTCTGGTAAACGCTATACACACAATTGACCGGTCATTCTGGTACACGCTATACACACAATTGACCCGTCATTCTCGTACACGCTATTCTCGTACACACAATTGTCAAAAGGCTGTACTAAATAGCCCAGGAACAATGGGTTAAATAAATAAATAAATTAGATAGTTCTGAATTCTGCTTAAAATGTTTGCTGAGACCTCCCTCATCAATATTACTAAAAGTCCAGGGGTGTGAAAGTTGTGGAACCGACCGCCATTTTGAATGCCACAGAGTTATTTTACTTTGAAAATATAGAATAAGTGCGAGTGTCATTTTTTTGGTCAGAACATTTTTTAAAATATCAATTAGACACTCAAGTGGTAGTGACAATTTGAACTCGCACTTAAGTGGAATTTTAACATACGAGGTACGTTAAGTTACCTTAACATAGGGCCCCAAAGAAATCTATCTATCTATACTTATAAAACGCAAAGCCCAGTTGTTATATTGACTGTCTGACGTACTGACTGACTGATAATCAACGTAGCTCCACGATGGCTAAACGTAGAGACTTGAAACTTGGCACACAGGTTCCTTCTAGTATGTAGGTGCGTAATAAGAAAAGAAAAAAATTAAAGTTCAAGTGGGAGCAAGTTACCGCCAAAAATGACGCTATTTAGCTGGTCTTTTTGCAATTTTTTTCTGGGCAAACTAAAAGAGATGACGAAAAATTACCGAGAATAGATCCCCCCATAATAGTATATACCTAAGGACCCTATAAAAAATATAATTTTTGAAAATTTCGGGTTTCTCCCCGATTTATAAACGGTTTTCACCACCAAAAAATCGAAATTGAAGAATACCACTTCGGAATGACCGAGAATGCTGAAATTTGATACAAAGTGTTCCGAAGTACAAAAAGTCATATCCTTGAATAAAATATAAAATTTTTTAAATAGTTGCGGTGCTCACTCTGGGGGTCGGTTCCACCAAAAATCTAAAATTGAGAAGATTTAATTTCGTAAAATTGTTGTTGAATTTTGTAATCGTAGCGAAGCACGGGAAAACAACTAGTCTAGATATAACATTAGACCAGGAGTCTAGTGTTAAAACAAACCTGTTGTGAGTTTCAATCTTCTAAATTAGTGGATTTTACCAATGGAATATTGAGTGATCCATTAGATCTAGATATAAGATTACACCAGGAGTCTAGGGTTAAAACAAACCTGTTGTGATTTCCATTGTTCTAGTGTAAAGTCTTCTACCAAAGGTATAGTAAGTGAACCATTTATACCTCTGACGGCTGCATTATTATCATTTTGTCTAAATGTAAGATAAACATTTTGCACTATATTTGGATCAGATAAGTCATAATGAAAATTCACTGCGACATATGGATAACCATCCTCGTCCCTCAATGCAATTCCACCACCTAATTTGACAATATTCAATTTCACGGTCGATTCTAATACTGAGCAAAATGGTTTATGTATATAGAAAATAGTTTCCCTTCGATTTCTGATATTAGTTGCTACAATGTATCTACCGTTTAAAATTTCATATTGAAACTCACTTTCTCCTGGTACAGTTACACCTGAAATGAGAATAATAACGGATTTTATTTCTCCTATGTTAGGGCAAAATGAATTCTCTAAGTAGAAAAAAAACGATATGTGTATCGTCACAAATGCGGCAGTTACTGACGCTCGAGTTTTTTCCTCTTAGAGTTTTTTCGGCTTCACTGGCATACTGTTGTAGAAGGGCATGGCTTTCATTATAGGGGACTTGAACATACAAGTCTCTCTACTATTGGGGACCTTGAATAAGATACCTACGGAAGACCTTATCCTTGGATCTGGAATCCTCAAGGACACAAGTTCAACCACATATTGATGATTAAAAATTTTCTTCAAAATTTGATTTGTGCATCCCTCCTTCTAATCTCCAAGGAGTCAAGTTGAAGGTGATCAATCAATAACCCATACTCAATGTAGTGCGGGTAGAAGGGATAAAAAATATTTTCTTTGTTGAAAAGGTTCCTAACAAAGTGAGCCTGCCGTCTCTCTCTAGATTTTAGGCATTTAGAAAATGTTCTGCAAACATTGAACAATTTTCTGGGGCTCTGATATTTGCTCTTCCTTATAAGTACGGGTGGTTTTGAGAAGGGGTTTGGTTCTTCCTTTTGCCAAGGACCAAAATGGCTTCTGTTGCCCAATTTGACCTGACGAGTGATGGTATTAATATGTGATTGATAATCACGAGCAATGTCAGTTTTACATTTTTTTGTAGGCCAGGGCTTAGACCAGATATTTATCGGATATGCAGCTCTCTGTGAGCACCCTTATTTTTCGGCTATTTAGTAGACTGTATCTATAAAATGAAAGGGGTTGGCTCAACCGGAAGCCCATATGCGATGGTTCAAAATGAATGATTCTGCATTTTGATCATAGCTATACCTAAGTCAAATTGAAAATTCTCTAAAAATCCGAAATATAGGTACCTACACAATGCATAGGTACTACTTCAGAAGTTCAGGAATGACGCCATTAAAAGGAAAATCAATAAATTTTTCAACTAAACATGTACGAATATTTTAATATTGTACGTGTGTATGAATTATGAAACAAGAGGTTGTTTTGATGGATTGTATGTTGCACTCAGTGACTAGTCCATGTGAAGTAGGATGAGTGGTGTTATCAAAGAGCAGTCGGTTGCGAATATTCACGAGAAGATTGTAGTGGTACAGGAAATTCGCTAAGCGAAGACGCGCCGAGTCCCAAGTCGAGTAATAAGGTGATTGTTCCATATGTGCGGATGTCTGTTATATTGGCTGCAGACAAAAGTCAGATTTTTCTCGTTTAACAGTAGCAAAAGAACAAGGATAGATACACAAATCAGCGCCAGTGTCGACACGGAAATGAACTTTGTATGTCTTGTTCGTGATGAACTCGTGATGTATGTCTTGTTCGTATCAGTGATTGATCGTGTCGTTTCCGTCTCTAAAACGCCAGTGGTACCAACATACTCCATCTTTTCTGTTTCGGCTTCTTGAAGATGAACGGCTGTAGGATTGTCTGGATCTTAGAAAGGTGCCTGGTTTCTACTTCGACTATGTCTGATGGATGAAATTTATTTCGAAGTCCTACTAGTTCTTGACTGAAGGTGAGTGCCACTTGTGGGAAGCTGAATTTTTAGTTCTTCGGAGAATTACCTGGTCTCAGTTTGCCGGTCGCAATGCTTCTGCGATGTTGACGGCATGAGCCGTTAATTTTTCGTGGTTTCGACCTTAACAAGAGCTAGTGTTATTTGAATGCATTTAAGTTGACGACAAATTGATAAAGTTTTCATTCGTTTATCAGAGATAGATAAATCTACGATATTCTTTCGGTATCTCAGGAAATGTGACGGTATTCGATCGCTATCTAGTTTTCTATGCAGAGAACCGATCCGCTTTATAAGTTCTGGTTTTAACTTGTCGTAAGCAAACTCCTTGGGTGGACTTAAAATGATATCCTTGACAGCTATCGCTCTGCCGCGCCACCAATTCAGCTCCATTACACCATAGTTCGGGAGCTGAAGATATGAATTCGGTGAGTTTCACAGTCACCAGAGCAACATTTCCGGCCTCTTCTTTCTTCAAAGACATGTTGAGAAATTGAAGACTTGATGTTCCATTAAAGTTTCTTGATCTTGAGATTCTTGAGCCGTTGAATTTTAACTTTTGTTGTACAGGTGATTACACTTGTTGCAGCTGAGTTGAAATAAAAAGTCTTTTTAATCTTGTCAAAATATTAAAACATCAGATGCAGTGTTATTCCTGAATGTCCTAAGTGTTACCTATCTACTGTAGAACGACGATTATCCGAATGTCTAAAAAAAATTAAAAAATGCATCCATATAATCACTAGTATGGGATTGAGTATGCCATGGTCCTTGGTTTTCCAAGCATCATTTTTCTGCTGCCTATGTGTCCCCAATTATCTCCTTGCCGTTGACATAGATACCCAGTGTCGGAAGGTTCAACATGGTTTCCATTTCCGCAGTTGGTGCGGTTTTCATTGCACTGATGATGCACAGGCAGTGTCACCAGACACACCCAATATTATTTAGTTTTAATGGTTTATCCAAAGAAAGGAAAATGGTCATCAGAGGAAAGAGGGGAGCAACGTTTCATCGGACAAATTCTACCAACTCTCGTGGCAGTTGAAAGTGAAAGGTTCTCAGAGTATGATTGTTTGATCTCCTCACGTAAGTCCTTCTACATCATTTAAATTACGATCCTTTCAGATAGCACTCAGAGAACATTTGAAACATCTTGTATTTTAATTTTATTATTTAATCAAAGATTTTTTTTTTTTTTTTGTATTTTCATTTACATTATTTTATTCCTGGGATTTAATTTTATTTTTATGTAAGACTAGCTGTTTTCCCGTGCTTCGTGCTACAAAATTCAACAACAATTTCGCGAAATTAAATCTTCTCAATTTTAGATTTTTGGTGGAGCCGACCCCCAGAGTGAGCACCGCTTCTATTTAGAAAATTTAATATTTTATTCAAAATTTTATATTTTTATGGGGTCCTTATATACTATTTGGGGGGGGGGGGTCTATTCTCGATAATTTTTCGTTATCTCTTTTACTTTCCCCAGGAAAAAAATGCAAAAAGACCCGCTAAATAGCGTCATTTTTGGCGGTAACTTTCTCCCACTTGAATTTTTCATATTACGCACCTACATACTAAAAGGAACCTGTGCGCCAAGTTTCTAGTCTCTACGTTTAGCCATCGTGGAGCTACGTTGATTATCAGTCAGTCAGTATACCAACTGGGCTTTGCGTTTTATAAGTATAGATAGATAATAATTGTGATTTAGTTTATATTTTTCTAGTTTTTAATAAAGAAATAAAGCGTTATGGTATTAAAATAATCATTGTTTCCTTGTAGGTGCGTAATAAGAAAGGAAAAAATTTAAAGTTCAAGTGGGAGCAAGTTACCGCCAAAAATTACGCTATTTAGCGGGTCTTTTTGCAATTTTTTTCTGGGCAAACCAAAAGAGATAACGAAAAATACCCTTGAATAGACCCCCTAAAAATAGTATATAAGGACCCCATAAAAAATATAAAATTTGAAAATTTCTGGTTTCTATCCGATTTATCCACGGTTTTCACCACCAAAAAATCGAAATTGAGAAGCACCACTTCGGGATGGGCGAGAAAGCTGAAATTTGATACAAAGGTGTTCGGAAGTATAAAAAGTCATATCCTTGAATAAAATATTGAATTTTCTAATTAAGAGTGGTGCTCACTCTGGGGGTCGGTTCCACCAAAAACCCATAGTTAGGAAGTATCACTTCGGGATAAGCGAGAAAGCTGAAATTTTATACAAAGGTTTTCCGCAGTGCAAAAAGTAATATCTTTAGTAAAATATTGAATTTTCTAAATAGGAGCCGTGTTCACTCTGGAGGTCGGTTCCACCAAATATCTAAAATTGAATCAGGCCGATGTTGACTCTACGATGTCCAGAGTAGAATGAGGGTATCAGAGTATAAGATGTTAATACTTGTGTAGATCGAGCACGTTCTGATAAATTCTTATATTGTTTCCCACATCACTTTTGTAATTAATGGAGCATGGATTCTGATTTACGTGGAAAGCCTCTAAGATTTTTCTTTTTTCTATTGTTTCTCATTAGCAATTATTTTAGCCTCATCAAAATTAAATTTATGTTTGTTTTCAAAGGCATGGTTGGTGAGGGCTGTATTGTTTTTCTCCTTTTGTACATCATATTGAAGTTGGTATAATTTTGATGAGGCTAAAATAATTGCTAATGAGAAACAATATAAAAAAAGAAAAATCTTAGAGGCTTTCCACATAAATCAAAATCCATGCTCCATTAATTACAAAAGTGACGTGGGAAACAATATAAGAATTTATCAGAACTTGCTCGATCTACAGAAGTATTAACATCTCATAATCTGATACCCTCACTTCTACTCTGAACATCGTAGAGTCAACATCCGCCTGACGATGATAGTCTGAGTACTATTGAAACCTTGCTCAATCTTTATTAATAATTTATTATTTCTTTACGATTCCTTGAAATTATTTGATATTTATTATATTTTGATGTGCAAGTTCCTTATAGTGTTCCATAGAGGGATTCTAATCTACCTAAATCATCAAAAGTGCACATTTTTAGTCGAATCTCATTTTTCTCCTGGACGTTAAAATTAGGCCGTTTGGAAAAAGGCAATTTTCGCGCATAAAGTCTGTGATAAGATGATTATTTTGTGACCTCCGTGCCAAAATTCATCCAAATCGATCAGAAGTGCACATCGCGGCGTACGGCAGACAAGTGATTTTCTTTATTCGATTTTTGGATTCGACGTACCTTTTGAAACGTAAAATATCAAAATTTGAGTGTGGAGGGGAGGGGGTATATAGTATTTTCGTGACGATTCCAAAGGTTCATTATTGAAAATAATAAACCAAAATGTGCTCACCTCTTGGATTGTTCTTTATCCAGGTGTCAGTTTACTAGAACCCGAAAGTTTTACTTACTTGCTACTAGATCGTGACTGAAGTATTTTGGAGGGATCTCCTTGTCACCAAATTCATTTCTACCATTATTAGTTGTCATGTCACCAGTTACTATATATGCAGACGATTCAAAATTTGTGCGTGTGATTCGAAAATCACGAAGTCTATTCATTGTATCAACCAGGAAATAGAATGGTGTGCCTGGGCGAAAATAAGTTCGATGATTGTGGAATCTCTCGGACACTGTTTCGGCCTCATTCTCAAGTCGGCATGATTCATAATACTTATAAAATCTGAAACCAAGAAGAATGTTCCAACTAGTGGCGCGCGCAACAGGGCAGGGGCATGCGCAGATATAGGGTGGGGCAGATATAGGGTGAGGCCTAGTGTTTGAAGCAATTTTTTTTCTCTCAAATTTCATTATAATTAATGGCTATTTAAAAAAAAAAAAATCAAATGAATGTTGATCCGCAGTGTCTTTTAGCCCATTGAGCGGGGGGGGGGGCACGAGCCCCTAAAAAATCCCTATCCTGAGACTAAATAGAAGTAGGTTAATTTAAAATTGTCAAAAATTGTGTCATGCGTCATGGCATTTTTTAGGGTCCTACATCGTGGAGATCTGTTGAGGCAACTTTTCCAAAAAAAAAAAAAAAACATGGGTCCATGATGGACGATTATTGGGTTCCCCCGGTGTCAGACCCGTTATTGAGGGAGAGTAGGTAGAATGAGAGAGAGAGGGAGAGAGAGATGGAGAGAAACTGCAATCGAAAGATCTCAAGGTCAAAGTTCAACTAGGTGCTTTGCTTATATTCCCTAGAATATAAGAATTTCTAATTAATTTTGTATCGACTACAAGTAAAATTGATGAGTCACGAGTTTTGTACCATAGGAATTAACAGGGGATTTACTTTGTGTGTTAACTTTCTAGTTGTATCATAGGAATTAACATGGGATTTGCTTTGTGTGTTAACTTTCTAGTTGTACCATAGGAATTAACATGGGATTTGCTTTGTGTGTTAAATTTCTAGTTGTACCATAGGAATTAACATGGGATTTTCTTTGTGTGTTAACTTTCTAGTTGTACCATAGGAATTAACGTGGGATTTTCTTTGTGTGTTAACTTTGTAGTTGTACCATAGGAATTAACATGGGATTTCCCTTGCGTGTTAACTTTCTAGTTGTACTATAGGAATTAACATGGGATTTTCTTTGTGTGTTAACTTTCTAGTTGTACTATAGGAATTAACATGGGATTTTCTTTATGTGTTAACTTTCTAGTTGTACCATAGGAATTAACATGGGATTTTCTTTGTGTGTTAACTTTCTAGTTGTACTATAGGAATTAACATGGGATTTTCTTTGCTTGTTAACTTTCTAGTTGTACTATAGGAATTAACATGGAATTTCCTTTGTGTGTTAACTTTCTAGTTGTACTATAGGAATTAACATGGGATTTTCTTTGTTTGTTAACTTTCTAGTTGTACTATAGGAATTAACATGGGATTTTCTTTATGTCTTAACTTTCTAGTTGTACCATAGGAATTAACATGGGATTTGCTTTGTGTGTTAACTTTCTAGTTGTACCATAGGAATTAACATGGGATTTTCTTTATGTGTTAACTTTCTAGTTGTACTATAGGAATTAACATGGGATTTTCTTTATGTGTTAACTTTCTAGTTGTACCATAGGAATTAACATGGGATTTCCTTTGCGTGTTAACTTTCTAGTTGTACCATAGGAATTAACATGGGATGTTCTTTGTGTGTTAACTTTCTAGTTGTACTATAGGAATTAACATGGGATTTTCTTTATGTGTTAACTTTCTAGTTGTACCATAGGAATTAACATGGGATTTCCTTTGTGTGTTAACTTTCTAGTTGTACAATAGGAATTAACATGGGATTTTTTTTTGTGTGTTAACTTTCTAGTTGTACTATAGGAATTAACATGGGATTTTCTTTGTGTGTTAACTTTCTAGTTGTACCATAGGAATTAACATGGGATTTATAAAGTGTGTTAACTTTCTAGTTGTAGCATAGGAATTAACATGGGATTTTTTTTGTGTGTCAACTTTCTAATTGTACCATAGGTATTAACATGGGAGTTCATAAAGAACTAGAAATTTTCCCAGTAGGTACTGAAATTTGAACGACATATGCTTTTCCTGTATTTTTCATCGGGGAATCGAAAACAAATGATTTTATGATTTTAGAACCGATTTTTAAGTTATAATATCAACACGGAGAATATCTTCTTCATATCTTTGATTTTCTTAGGATACATACCAATGCTAAATTATTTCTTGAAACTTCCAGAAAAAAAAAAGTAGAAACGTTCGACATTAAAAATCAAAATGCTTTTTTAGCCAGTAGGCCTACCAGTAACAAAATGCTATTTATTTTTTTGGTTTTTTATTAACGTGTCTTTAACATCTATTGGTCAAGACGGGGTTTTACCCTCCATTCGCTGTAAACTTGCAAACCAGCTACCCACATTAACCTCACCCAGCCCGGGTTGGTCCTGAAAAAAGCCAGCATCAAGAGGGCGCGAACCCGTGGACGTCCACAAGGTACAACCTCGTTAGATGTTGCTTAACTTCAGTAATCTAACGGGAACTGGTGTATTCAACATGCCTTAGACGCTGGCACTATTTATTCTTATTGGTAGAAGTACCTAATTAGGAATTTGAAATCGTCAGTAACTGCATGTCATTTTTACTGTCTCTTCCTATAGAAGACAGAGTATTGTACCTAATCGTGCAAAAAATTTGGACATTTTTTTCCCAAAAAATCGTCCGACGGGAACCTAAAAGACCGATCAAATATGTCATTTCCTATTGCTTTTGGCCATATTTTCACTATTTTGGATCATTTTTAAGTTTGTAAAAATTTGGAGCCATTGGGTCCAAAAATTGTTATGTTCGACATGGAATGTGGGAGCTAAACCACTCATGGGCGTAGGAAGGGGGTGGGGCAGCTGGGGGCAGCTGCCCCGCCCTAGAAATTTTCAAGAGTTAATTCATTGATAAACTGAGTTAGCTTGATGTGAGAGTTAGTTTTTTTTACCAATAGTTGTGAATTTTTAGGTACTGAGTCTATGATAAGTTGCTTTTTACATCC
This sequence comes from Pachypsylla venusta, assembly GCA_012654025.1. Classification (NCBI taxonomy): domain Eukaryota; kingdom Metazoa; phylum Arthropoda; class Insecta; order Hemiptera; family Aphalaridae; genus Pachypsylla; species Pachypsylla venusta. The sequence goes on from CM022884.1 coordinate 18,059,709, forward strand.
TTTACATTAATGAATTCATTGATAAACTGAGTTAGCTTGATGTGAGAGTTAGTTTTTTATATTAATAGTTGTGAATTTTATCACTGTTATCACTGCCAGGGCTTATCAAATTTTCATAATTATTTCTTTTAGTACTTCTTCTGATACCGCTGGTTCTGTGATAGATGTTATATTGGTATTTTCTTCTTCTTCTCTCTTCATCCAGCTAGTTTCAAGATCACATGGCGTCTCTCGGTTGGAACCGAGATTCCCAATATTCTGTAATTTGTTCTTCATTGGGTATGTCTGCAGACTTATCTTCATTCGTTGTTTTTGTTTTAATCTTTCTATAAATTTTTTTCTCGTTCTGAAACCCGCTGTTTTCTTGTTTTCTCCTATCGCATTTTGTATACCCCTTTAGTCAGGAACTGAACACAGATAACTTTTGTTGCAAGGTGTTTAAGAAGTCTGGTGGTACAGTATTGGGGCTATTGTGTATTTTGTTCACCTTTTTCTTCAACTTATTACTCATTACCCATATTTCAATTTGTATATTCTATAAGTCTTGCTATCCCAGCTCTTTTTATTTCAATTTTATTAATTAGTCTCTTCTTCAACGCTGGCGGTTTGATTCACAATAGCTGCTGTTAATACACCAGGTCGCATAGATTAGTAAATTTTTGAATGTCAAGGAACTCAGGTATTACGTGTATGTTTAACGTATCAACAGTTTTGGCAAACTTGATTGATGTTTTCTGCTTTGGAATATGCGGGTTTTTAGCTGGATCCATTCCTTTGTATTTAATTTGAGTTGTAGACAACGAGTCCTTAAGTTGTAGAGTTATCTCATCGCTGGCGCTTATTCTGTCATTGGTTGATTCTATTCTCGTTTCGATATTTTCTGTAACATCCTGAGTGTCGATAACTCTTATGTTGTCACTTTGAGTTTCTGCCATTGTATTGTTTTAGTTGGTTTCAGTTGACATTACTCCAACTCTTTCCAACTTTTCGCGCACTTCTCTCTTGATTGTCTCTAGAGCTTCATCGGTTAAAAGTTTATTGTTGACAATAGTTTGTCTTTGATCTGCAATTCTTTGTTCAGTAACCGTAAAACTGGGGTATATTCTACAACAAACGCTTGGCGGAAAGCTGTTGAGACTGTTTCGGTTCGTGTGATATAGTAATATATGCGCATGATTTATGTGTTAATATCATACGCACGCGTTTTCTTCCTGCAAAAGTGGTCTCAGGTAATAAGACACTGCCTAAGTGAGAAGCACTCCTAGCAGCACAGTCCTTTTGGATGTATTTTGACTTTTATTATTTGTGTCGGCATTTTGATTATTTTCGGGTATCGCGGTCGCAGTCTGCCGCATTCTTCTTGTCTCCCTGCGATCACTACCGGCTCGCATGCTGTCACTTCTAGCGGAAGCTCCAGAGGTGCCCTAGTGCTGCCACCCAGGAGGTAGCGTTTTTCACAGGTCTGAATAAAAATCGTTTTTTCTCCATTGGGACATCGCAGTTGATGTTCATGTGGTATTAAAATGTTACCACACTACTTCCTGGGACGTTACTGATACTAGTAAATCCAGGGATCATCAACCACTTGCTCGGGCCCTGGGGTCGCCCCTCCCCAATAACTTAATCATCAGTTACCTCTGGGGGTTTATTATTAAATAAGTAACGATTTAACGCCAGGGCCTCAGCAGTATTGTTCTTTCCAGACAGCCGTAGAGCCTGCTGCAGTTCACAATCAGCGATGGCATTAATGAAAGCGTCGGTCGCCACTTCATTAATGAACTCAAGATTACCATGCTTATAGGCTAAGTGAGCCAGCCTCTCCACATCTGCTCGAAGCTGTTGTAGTGATTCTCCTCCTTGCTGGACTCTGTTCCGTAGCTGGATACGGCAGACTTGATGCATGTGTTCATCACCGTAGCGCAACTCAATTGCGTTCACTAAAGAAGCATAGTCCATCTGTTTATCAACGGGAAGAGTCTGAAGGAGTTCAGCTGCCGGACCACGAAGTGCTAACACAAGCGCAGATGCTTTTTCAGTGGCTCCCCACTGGTTCACGACACAAGCAGTCTCGAACTGCCTCTTGAATACGGGCCACGATGTTGTCCCGTCAAATACAGGAGCCTTCATTCGAACGTTGGTTCGCATATCACTGGAAGAAGCGGAGTAGGCTACAGGAGAGGAGGGGAGGGGTTCATTTCGTTGCTGGTCTAAGTGAGGGGAGGACGGGGGGTGTTCTTCGTCCTTTTTCTCTTTAATACTGAGTTCTTGAATTTTGATGAGCAGCTCAGACTTCAAATCAGTCACTGCTTGATTCACAGTTTGATTTACTTCATTACGGACATTCGCAATATCTTGCTGTACTTCCGCTCTTATCTCGTCAACTTCCCCTCGTACCTCGTCAAAACAAGTTTCCACGTTGTGCTGAAACTCCAGCAAATCATTATGGTTTGTTTCGATTAGTTGTAACAGCGATGTATTTTGCTGCTCAACTTTCTCACTTAAAGACCCAACCTTCTCACCCAGGTCTTTATTCTGCTCAGTGAGGTCTTTTGTCTGCTCACTCAGGTCTTTGCTCTGCTGACTCAAATTGGTCATCTTGTCTGTCAGGTCCTTATTCTGGTCAGACATCTTGTCTGCCAAGTTCTTATTCTGGTCAGACATCTTGTCTGCCAAGTCCTGATTCTGGTCTGATATCTTGTTCGACAGAGAAGTTTGCAACTTACACAGCAACTCAGTGAGCGCCTCCATGGTGACAGCCTTACCCCCTCCGTTTCATCCACAGACTCCTTGTCTTCTATGTCAAATTCCATGTCGTCTAGGTCCGCTCCCTCCGTCTGTAGAAAGTTTCGTAAGTGGTTCTGCAGCTCAGTCTTGACCCCGGTTGTTAGAAGGCTACGACGAGACAGCTCAGCTTTTAACTCCTTGATGGACAGGTCTTCTAGTTTCTTCTTGATCACCATTTTTTAAACTTGAAAATCACGTAAAAATGAACTTTAAAAAAATGTCAAAAACGAACACGCAATTTAAAAAAAAAAAAACGCAACGAACACGCAATTAAAAACACGTAACACAAAACGCAACACGAAAAACTGTACAAAAACTCTCTCTAATTAACGCACGACACGATACTTAATCCCACTTCTGACACCAATTTGTTGTAGACTTAGTATTCGAGGTTAAGTTATCGTGAATATAAAACGCGTTAATTAACTTTAAAAATAAATAAAACTTAAAATAATTTATTAAATTTTATTGTAATTTCTATTCTTTTTTATTTTTCTTAATAAACTATTTTAAGTTTTATTTTAATTATTTTTAAAGTTAGTTAACGCGTTTTAAATTCACGATACCTTAATCCGCGAACTCTAAGTCTGCAACAATACCTTCATTCAAATCGTTCTAGAAGGATCTGGAATAAAGGATTTCCTAGTAACCTATCAAACTACGCGTTCTAAAAAAAAAAAAAAACTACGCGTTCTATAATAAAACAAAATAAAATAAAAAATAAAACGTAATACCTATCCTCCAATGTACACAAAGCAAAGCTTGAAAATGAGAGAGCAATAAAATATGTCTTTCATATTTCATAATGAATGAAACCTCCTTCACCTCGACCCTTCTCCTACGAGACTCTAAAAATAACTTCTCCCCAATTCATTGTATACAGAAGGAGAAATCAAAAATAGAAAGGATATACAGGTCGTCTACATAATAATATTACATACAGATACACAGGTTGATCACTTCCTGCAGATGAATTGACTGATCTATAAATAGATCAGTGTTAAATAACGGATTAATAATTGAATTCTTACAGTATTAATTCCTGCAGATGAATTGACTGATCTATAAATAGATCGGTGTTAAATAACGGATTAATAATTGAATTCTTACAGTACTAATTCCTGCAGATGAATTGACTGATCTATAAATAGATCAGTGTTAAATAACGGCTTAATAATTGAATTATTACAGCATTAATTCCTGCAGATGAATTGACTGATCTATAAATAGATCAGTGTTAAATAACGGATTAATAATTGAATTCTTACAGCATTAATTCCTGTAGATGAATTGACTGATCTATAAATAGATCGGTGTTAAATAACAGATTAATAATTGAATTCTTACAGTACTAATTCCTGCAGATGAATCGACTGATCTCTAAATAGATCAGTGTTAAATAACGGATTAATAATTGAATTCTTACAGTATTAATTCCTGCAGATGAATTGACTGATCTATAAATAGATCAGTGTTAAATAACGGATTAATAATTGAATTCTTACTTTATTCATTCCTGCAGATGAATTGACTGATCTCTTAATAGATCAGTGTTAAATAACAGATTAATAATTGAATTCTTACAGTATTAATTCCTGCAGATGAATTGACTGATCTATAAATAGATCAGTGTTAAATAACGGATTAATAATTGAATTCTTACAGTATTAATTCCTGCAGATCGTTCAATGGCTTTGATGTTATAGCGTCTCCAAGATGATTAAATATTGCTGAGATATCATCATTGAGTGATTGTATGCTGTTATAATGAATTGGGTACTCCGGTAATTTGCCAAGCATAGGTTGAAGATATCTGTAAAATCGACTCTTTACCCTATATAGTTCGTCGTCATATCTACATCCAAATCTGCGAAATTGGCCTGAAAGTGAACAAGAGAGTGACCGGCTGTACAATGGTAAATGTGGTGTGACACTAATTGTCATGATGCCAAGTTTTGTCATTTTGGTTTATTATTTTCAATAATGAACCTTTGGAATCGTCACGAAAAAAAAAAAAAAAAAAAATATTTATAAATAGATCAGTGTTAAATAACGGATTAATAATTGAATTCATACTTTACTAATTCCAACAGATTGTTCAATGGCTTAGATTCTATAGCTTCTCCAAGGTGATGTAATATCGCTAAGATATCATCATTGAGTGATTTTATGCTGTTATATTGAATTGTGTGCCGCGGTAGTGTACCAAGCATAGGTTGAAGATAATTGTAAAATGTACTTCTTACCAGATATCGGTTGTTGTCATATCTACATCCAAATCTGCGAAATTCGCCTGAAAGTGAACAAGAAAGTTATCGGCTGTACAATGGTAAATGTGGTGTGACACTAATTGTCATGATGCCAAGTTTTGTTATTTTGGTTTATTATTTTCAATGATGAACCTCAGGAATCGTCACGAAAAAAAAAAAATACCCCCCCAATACAAAAATCGTAAAAAAAAATCCGTTTGTCCGCCGTACGCCGTGATTTGCACTTAGCGTTGACCTATTTGTATATAGGTCCCATCTGGGCTCTAATTGTGCCCCGAACACAATCTGGGTGCAATCGAATACGTAGTTGATGATTTTTGCCGCTTTCCAGCGGTTTTCAGTATTGCTGTCTAAGTGGAGAATGATAAGTGCTGTAGATTTGGGGTCTCAGTTAACTCCCAAATTTTGGGTCCAATCAAATTCACCGCTGGCTGTTTTTACCGCTTTAAAGCGGATTTCATTAATCCTGTCTAAAAAGAGGATGGTATTAGGAGCCTAGAGTATTTTTGTCTAAAAGGAGAATGGTAAGAGCTAGAGATTTGAAATTTTGTATGTATGTCATATTTGGGGTCTCAGTTAGCTCCGAAACTTTTGGGTTCAATCTAATATACCGCTGGCGGTTTTTACCGCTTTAAATCGGTCTTCATTAATCCTGTCTAAAAAGAGAATGGTAGGAGCCAGAGACTTCAAATTTAGTAGGTATGTCAAATTTAGAGCCTTATTAAGCACCTAATTTGGAATTGTCACGAGAACCCCCCCGTCAATTTTTTTGGGGGGGAGGGAGGGTATTTTTTTGCCGAAAAAATAATAAAACCATGAATGTGTCACTCTGGCATTTTTTATCATTTTCAAACAGCAGTGTGATCAACAAATACATCAGAGTGTTCGAAAGGTCAAGGGACGGATTTCTTTATTTTTAACGGCTAAAGATAGAAATCAATTATTAATCCGTTCTACAGGGTGTCTTACAAGTGGGTACAGAGATACCAACTTTCAATTTTTAAATGGAAACTCCTATTTTTTATTTCCTATTTTTTATTCAAATTCTATATCAAATACTACACACAATCGACTCCTCACTTGATATTTTGATCAAACGGATCTCTGATCAAACCCGCCCAATCATAGATTGTTCTTCGGAACAAAAGTGATAAAACCAAGAGTGTAATACATCAAATCAGTCAAGATTATTATGCTCAATCACGTGGTATACCATTGTTTTTTTTTTTTTTTTTTTTTTTTTTTTTTTTTTTTTTTTTTNTTTTTTTTTTGTTTTTTTTTTTTTTTGTATTTTTCATTTTTTACACTTTTTATACCCAAGGAGGGTAATGATGATATCAACCAAAAATAAAATTTAAGAGTCGATTATCGTGTAGAATATGACGGCGAATTTGATTATGAAATAAAATAGAGGGGTTTATATTTAAAATTCGAAAGTTGGTGTCTGTTTACACACTTTTGAGACACCCTACAGAAATTTGAATTACTCCAAATAATACACATCAAGTTATTAGTAAATTACAAAATGTACCCAGATACGGAACAAAGTTCCACGCAATTATTTCTTTGAGAGCGCTAAGCATTTTCTGGTCTGAAATTTCAGGTTCACTTAAAAAAAATTTTTAGTCAAAGTTGATGAAAATCAATCTATAACCAACTATCATTAATCAATGTGTTACACCCGGTGTAAATAATTGAATGTTAAAATAATATTACATTATATCATAATGCATAATGAAATAAATACTAACTAAAGAAATATATGTTAACAATTTATTTGTCTGGTATAACACCCTGTATATGAGTTAAATTACACCCTGTATATTTTTGATACCTATTGTGTAACTCTGCTTGATTTGGTGATTGAAATGACACCTCATA
>CM022884.1:18177987-18208371 GCA_012654025.1 Pachypsylla venusta
TTCAAAAGCAGCACTGTCCGCATGAAAAAAGGAGGGCTTTCACCTCAGGGTCTTCTGATTTTATTGAGCAGCGTTCACACTACACAGTGAAAGTGTCAGGACAGTGCTCTGACAGTACGGCCCAGGCTAAAACGGTAAGAAATATGAAAATTTTCAAAAGCAGCACTGTCCGCATGAAAAAAGGAGGGCTTTCACCTCAGGGTTTTCTGATTTTATTGAGCAGCGTTCACACTACACAGTGAAAGTGTCGGGACAGTGCTCTGACAGTACGACCCAGGCTAAAACGGTAAGAAATATGAACATTTTCAAAAGCCACAGTGAAAGTGTCAGGACAGTGCTCTGAGAGTACGGCCCAGGCTAAAACGGTAAGAAATATGAACATTTTCAAAAGCAGCACTGTCCGCATGAAAAAAGGAGGGCTTTCACCTCAGGGTCTTCTGATTTTATTGAGCAGCGTTCACACTACACAGTGAAAGTGTCAGTATAGTGCTCTGACAGTACGGCCCAGGCTAAAACGGTACGAAATATGAACATTTTCAAAAGCAGCACTGTCCGCATGAAAAAAGGAGGGCTTTCACCTCAGGGTCTTCTGATTTTATAATACCCGTCAGCGTTTCCTCAGTGCTCAGCCAGTAACTGTCTCATGTCAAATCTTAGCTTTGTGCACGTCCCTCGTATTAATGGTGAAAGCGTTGTGCTGTACATTTCGTGCGTGGGTTTGCTCATCTCCCCGGATAGCATTTCACAGGAGATATAAAATGCAGACACAACTGTGATCATGGAGGGACTTCTATTTTTTGCTTATCACGATGAACAATTATCTTAAATTAGAGAGATTTTAAAATTATCTTCTCGATGTGTGATCAGAAGTCGAATAGTTAGCGCTCAGAATACTCCTACCAAGAGTATTCTGAGTTAGGTCCTCAGAATGAAGAATACTCCTACCAAGAGTATTCTGAGTTAGGTCCTCAGAACGAAGAATACTACCAAGAGTATTCTGAGTTAGGTTCTCAGAACTAAGAATACTCCTACCAAGAGTATTCTGAGTTAGGTTCTCAGAACTAAGAATACTCCTACCAAGAGTATTCTGAGTTAGGTTCTCAGAACGAAGAATACTACCAAGAGTATTCTGAGTTAGGTTCTCAGAACGAAGAATACTCCTACCAAGACTATTCTGAGTTAGGACCTCAGAACTAATAATACACCTTCCAAGAGTATTCTGATTTGGGTCCTCAGAACAAAGAATACTCCTACCAAGAGTATTCTGAGCTAGGTCCTCATGATGGTATACTCCTACCAGGAGTATTCTGAGTTAGGTCTCAGAACGAAGAATACTCCTACCAAGAGTATTCTGAGTTAGGTCCTCAGAACGAAGAATACTCCTACCAAGAGTATTCAGAGTTAGGTCCTCAGAACGAAGAATACTCCTACCGAGAGTACTCTGAGTTAGGTCCTCAGAACGAAGAATACTCCTACCAAGAGTATTAATTTTCCCATTTGAGTTTTTCTTTGTTTTCCAATCATTTTTGGAGAATTTCGGTAACTGACTGAGGTTTGATATTATAGATGTTAAAGAGGCGTTAAGCCAAATAAAAAAATTGATGGTTTAACTTTTTTTTGTACATTTTTCTTTGATTTCCAATAATTTTTGGAGAATTTCGGTAACTGACTGGAGTTTGATATTATAGATGTTAAACCAAATAAATATTATAGATGTTAAGCCAAATAAAAAAAATTGATGGTTTAACTTTTTTTGTACAATTTTTTTTTATTTTTAATAATTTTTGGAGAATTTCGGTAACTGACTGGAGTTTGATATTATAGATGTTAAAGAGACGTTAAGCCAAATAAAAAAATTTATGGTTTAACTTTTTTTTGTACAATTTTCCCATTTGAGTTTTTCTTTGTTTTCCAATAATTTTTGGAGAATTTCGGTAACTGACTGGAGTTTGATATTATAGATGTTAAAGAGACGTTAAGCCAAATAAAAAATTGATGGTTTAACTTTTTTTTGTACAATTTTCTTTGATTTCCAATAATTTTTGGAGAATTTCGGTAACTGACTGGAGTTTGATATTATAGATGTTAAAGAGACGTTAAGCCAAATAAAAAAATTGATGGTTTAACTTTTTTTGTACAATTTTCTTTGTTTTCCAATAATTTTTGGAGAATTTCGGTAACTGACTGAGGTTTGATATTATAGATGTTAAAGAGGCGTTAAGCCAAATTACAAAATTGATGGTTTAACTTTTTTTTGTACAATTTTCCCATTTGAGTTTTTCTTTGATTTCCAATCATTTTTGGAGAATTTCGGTAACTGACTGGAGTTTGATATTATAAATGTTAAAGAGACGTTAAGCCAAATAAAGAAGAAAAAAAAAAAAATTTTGGTTTAACTTTTTTTTCACCCATTTAGATTTTTCTTTGTTTTCCAATCATTTTTGGAGAATTTCGGTAACTGACTGGGGTTTGATATTATAGATGTTAAAGAGACATTAATAAAAAAAAAATTGGTTTAACTTTTTTTTGTACAATTTTCCCATTTGAGTTTTTCTTTGATTTTCAATCATTTTTGGAGAATTTCGGTAACTGACTGGAGTGTGATATTATAGATGTTAAAGAGACGTTAAGCCAAATAAAGAAAAAAAAAAAAAAAATTTTTGGTTTAACTTTGTTTGTACAATTCACCCATTTAGATTTTTCTTTGTTTTCCAAACATTTTTGGAGAATTTCCGTAACTGACTGGGGTTTACTTTTCACAGAATCACTATGCAACTGGTGATATCATCTGAAGAGCAGCAATACATGTTTCAATTTACAACAAACTTTGTAACGCTGTAATGTCCTTTGCAAAAACTAAATATTTTTATTCTTTAGTTAGAAATTTTGATCAAAAGTGGTGTCAATTAATTTGTTTTCCTCTCTCACTTCTATCCAATTCAATTAATTTTTTTTCTTTGCAACCAATTCTACACTAACCCTTTCCTGTGCTGTTCACGTTAGGGNCCCCCCCCCCCCCCCCACTTGTTGCTATCTTTGAATTATCTCACGCTATCTTATCTTGTTGAGGAAAAGGAATCACCAAATAAGATTTTCAACTTCCTGTTTTATACTCCCACCAGATATCTGTTGATTGATGTGAAGAGATCTTTCTATTAATAATAAGCCTCAATTTCATCAGTCAGGGAAAAGGCTTCTTTCTGCATTAGTTATGCGAAAAAACAAGGCCGTTTTAGGGGGGGGGTAGAGAGGGCTGCATCTCCCAGAAAATAATGAATAAAAAGAATTGCTGTTGTTTTTGAAGTTGTGGTTGATGTTGTAATAGTTGTTGTTGATAATTTAATTGATGTTCTTGATATTTTAATTGTTGTTGTTGATGCTGTAATTGATGTTCTTGATATTGTAATTGTTATTGTTGATGTTGTAATTGATGTTCTTGATGTTGTAATTGTTGTGGTTGATATTGTAATTGTTGTTGTTGATGCTGTAATTGATGTTCTTGATGTTGTAATTGTTGTCGTTGATGCTGTAATTGATGTTCTTGATGTTGTAATTGTTGTGGTTGATATTGTCATTGTTGCTGTTGATGCTGCAATTGAACATGGATATTGTAATTGTTGATGCTGTAATTGATGTTCTTGATGTTGTAATTGTTGTGGTTGATGTTGTAATTGTTGTGGTTGATATTGTAATTGTTGCTCCTAATGTTGTATTTGTTGTTGATGCGCAAATTGTTGTTGTTCATGCTGTAATTGATGTTCTTAATGTTGTAATTGTTGTGGTTGATATTGTAATTGTTGTTCTTAATATTATAATTGTTGTGGTTGATATTGTAATTGTTGTCCCTAATGTTTTATTTCTTGTTGTTGATGCTGTAATTGTTGTTGTTCATGCTGTAATTGATGTTGTTGAAGCTGTAATTGATGTTCTTGATATTGTAATTGTTGTCGTTGATGTTGTAATTGATGTTCTTGATGTTGTAATTGTTGTGGTTGATATTGTAATTGTTGCTGTTGATGTTGTAATTGATGATCTTGATGTTGTAATTGTTGTGGTTGATATTGTAATTGTTGCTGTTGATGCTGCAATTGATGTTCTTGATATTGTAATTGTTGCTGTTGATGCTGCAATTGATGTTCTTGATATTGTAATTGTTGTTGTTGATGCTGTAATTGATGTTCTTGATGCTGTAATTGTTGTGGTTGATATTGTAATTGTTGCTGTTGATGCTGCAATTGATGTTCTTGATATTGTAATAGTTGTTGTTGATAATTTAATTGATTTGGTTAAATTGGGATACTATGTCATGTAAAACCATATTAAGGCAGATAAAATACTATATCTTCACTTGACTGTAAAATTTTACAGACTGTTTTACAGTCAAGTGAAGATATAGTATTTTATCTGCCTTAATAATTTAATTGATGTTCTTGATGTTGTAATTGTTGTGGTTGATGTTGTAATTGTTGCTGTTGATGCTGCAATTGATGTCCTTGATATTGCAATTGTTGTTGTTGATGCTGTAATTGATGTTCTTGATATTGTAATTGTTGTGGTTGATGTTGTACTTGTTGTGGTTGATATTGTAATTGTTGCTGTTGATGCTGCAATTGATGTTCTTGATATTGTAATTGTTGTCGTTGATGCTGTAATTGATGTTCTTGATGTTGTAATTGCTGTGGTTGATATTGTAATTGTTGTTGTTGATGCTGTAATTGATGTTCTTGATGTTGTAATTGTTGTGGTTGATATTGTAATTGTTGTTCTTAATGTTATAATTGTTGTGGTTGATGTTGTATTTATTGTTGTTGTTGTAATTGTTGTGGTTGATATTATAATTGTTGTTCTTGATGTTGCATTTGTTGTTGATGTTGTATTTGTTGTTGATGCTGTAATTTTTGTTGATGATATTGTTGTTATGATGTTGTTTTTGTTGTTTACTTCATAATTATATGTCATAGAGGTTCCCTAATTATATATTTATTCCCGACACGCCTGTTTTTGATCTAATTTGACTGGACTATTAATCAAATCAACACAACCACTATATTAATTTACACAGGGGTAATAAATGCTATCAACCCTTTTCTTTGTCTGTTTATTGTTTTGACGCCTGTTTTTGATCTAATTTGACTGGACTATTAATCAAATCAAAACAACCACTATATTAATTTACACAGGGGTAATAAATGCTATCAACCCTTTTGTTACCTTGTTCAGACCTTTTGTTTGGTGCACACATGTGAATTGGTTTACCTATCTTTTGAAAAGAACATCTTTTATTTGCAGACAGAAGATTTGGCACAGGTGTAAATAGATACTTATCTAATATAATTATTCAGAACATTAATGAGACAGGGGACAGGCGGTATGATGGTCCAAACATTGGATCATAAGGGCTCCTTCACACGTGGTAACCAGCATGCGCAGATATAGCCCTCTTGTTTTGGGGGGGCACAATCGCACAATATACTTAATAGAAAATTTGGAGGGGTAGGGACTCGTAACTCAGGGACTGGGGGGTTCGAGTTCTGGGCAGTACTTTTTAATGCAATGTTTATCGAGGTACGATACCTAATTTGTTAAAAGCTGTAGAGCTTACCACAAATACCTTTCATAAGGGTGATAAGCGATTTTATAATCGTGATGACGAAAAAAAAGTGCCATGACGGATGACAGAATTTTTGACAATTTTTTATTTAGCTACGTATTTCTATTTAGTATCAGAATTGGGAATTATTTATGGACCCGTGCCCCCCCCTCTCAATGGGATAAAAGACACAGCGGATCACCATACATTGGATTTATTTTTTAAAAAATTACGTGATTAGGTATAATGAAATTTGAGAAACATCGCCCGCTTAAAAAAACTTGGGGGGGCACGTGCCCCCCCATGCCCTTCCCTATATCTGCGCATGGTAACTAGAGGGGTGTCAACAGAGGTTCACTGGTTGCTTCATTAAGGTTATAGTGGATACGGGGACAAGCTACGAAAGAAGACACCAGAAAGGCGTGGAATTCAAAGAGAAGCACTACTTGCTTTACCTTCTTAGGCAGGGCGTAAATTGAGACGCAAGCGGCGCAACGAACGAATCCTTTAACAGCGCATGCTGGACGTAGCACACGGCACACGCATGCCATTTTTACAAGTACAACATTCACTGGGCTTTTTTTTTTAATTTGACTTAACGTCTCTTTAACATCTATTGGTCATTCAAGACGGGGGGTTCACCCTCCATTCGCTGCGGAAACTTGCAATCCAGCTACCCACATTGACCTCACCTAGCCTGGGTTGGGCCGGAAAAATGAGCCAACGATACGTGGTGTTCCCAAGCGGTCACCCATCCAAGTACTGACCACGCCTGTCGTTGCTTAACTTCAATGATCTGATGGGAACTGGTGTATTCAACGTGGTATGATCGTTGGCTATATTTTTCAATGGCCCTAAACGAACTGATAGGAACAATTCAAACACTTCAGAGTACATACTTACTTGAAATCTCACAAATCAGAATCTTGTATCTGAACATTATCCCTGACAATCCAAAAATGTATCTCAGATAGCAAAATAAAAATTTTTCATGATGAATGTACCACTGAGCACACCAAAGTTGACATGATAGGTACCCAAACACTGAACAGATCTGAGCGCACGGCAGTGCGCCAGGCCAAGTTCCGGATAGATGCTGGCTACGCCCTTGCATGATAGGTACCCAAACACTGAACAGATAAATTATTACAATCAAAAGTTCATTTAATGACATCTTGGATCCCTAGTTGTGTGGCGTGTATCGTCAAATCTGTGCTTGTGCTATAAACTGTGAAATGCCGGCACACGCGTGTGTCAGACACAAACACGCATGCGTCTCTGCTTACGCTGCGCTAACAGGAAATATGGCGACACAGTTCTTTGCCGTGTGTTGCGTTGCGTGCGCTGCGCCGCTTGCGTCTCAGCTTACGCCCTGCCTTATGTTCTACATAAAAGGTAATTGGAGGGGAAAATAAAAATACTTTGAAAAGTAAAATGTCAAAATTTTGAGTTGTTTCCTTTTGAAAGGTTTCATGACACTTTGAATACACCAGTTCCCGTTGGAAAACTGAAGTGAAGCAACGTTCAGCGAAGTTATGCCATATGGGTGTCCACGTGGGTTCGCACCCTGGTGATGCTGGGGCTATTTTTCCGGCCCAACCCAGGCCGGGTGAGGTCAATGTGGGTAGCCGGTTTCCAGCGAATGGAGGGTATAACTTCTGTCTCGAATGATCAATAAATGTTGAAAGAGACGTTAAGCCAAAAAAATAATAATAAGTTAGAAAAAAAACAGGCTTTATGACCATTCGTATTTTTACTTTACAAACGATATCTTTTCCATTACCCATTCAGAAAGCAAGGAGGAGCTACTGCATTATATCCCTCGTGATGCTGGCTATTTTCCAGTCCAATCCAGACAATTGAAGTTGAGCAACGTCCAGCGAAGTTGTGCCATATGGGCGCCCTCGTGATGCTGGCTATTTTTTCGGCTAAACCCAGGCTGCGTGAAGTTAATGTGGGTAGCTGGTTTGCAAGTTTCCAGCGAATGGAGGGTAAAACTCCTATCTCCAATGACCAATAGATGTTAAGCCATAAAAAAAATTTTATATATTATGGTTTCATTCCATATAAAAGCTATTTAACTAACGTGTTATTATCACTGTACGATGATTTTCGTCCAAATTGACACAAAAAATATATTATAGGTACTCTCCAAACTTGATATTTTACGATTCAAGGTGCGTAGAATACAAAAATCGTAAAAAATAACTTTGGTCCGGCGCGCCGTGAACTGAACTTTTGCCAAATAGAATCTAAATAAATATTTTTCACTGAAGTAAACAGTGGCGGCCCGTGAATATTTGGCCTGGGACGGCTAGATTATAATTTCAAAAAAAAAAAGTAAAACAAACATGTAAAAAAATGAAATGGATTTTTTTTTAACTTACCTACCTTAAGTAGTTTATTTTACAATTTTCAAACTACTCCAGACACATATAAAGAGTAAAGTGTGACATAAGATAAAGAAAGGTCCATTATTCAAATGAGGTCCACATCTAATCCTAACACTGAATGCGATGCTTATTTTATTGAGAAAAACTTATTTTCTAACAGAATCTAAATTAGCAAACATCTTTCAAGTTAAAAAAAAAAAAAAAAAANAAAGAAAAAAAAAAAAAAAAAAAAAAAAAAAAAAAATCGAAATTGGTTAGAAATATTAAATTTTTTATAAAACAAACTATTTATTTGCGATCAACAAACTTTTTTTTTTTAAAATAAAATTGTTGAAAGTTGTTGATTGTTTTAACACGAATTCCTTATCACATTGTTGCCATATCTTTTTTTCATATTTTTGGCTCATGTTAGATCAAATATTATTTGAGCCGTAGTACACAATAGAAAAATAAAATTTGGGTTAATGTATTATCTATCTACTCCTATGATGATTGTTGTTATTGTAATTCATTTGAATTCCAGCCTAATAAAAGTATGTTGCCCGTTATATTATACAGGGTGTCCCAAAAGTCCGAGACCGACTGAATATCTTTTGAATGGCTTTATGTGGAGTTTTGAAATTTTGCATGGTATTATACCCTAAAATTAAACTACCTGATGGTATGACCAATTTTTTAGGGCCGGGTCCCACGTGGCCCCCAGGGGGTCCAACTTTCGTTTTTTTAAATACGAACCCCCATCTTGTGATACATGTTCAGAAAGACAATAGAAATAGAAGTACTTTGCAAAAAAATTTACACGCCTATCGTATTTGGTTTCAAAATAGCGGTCATTTGAAATTTCCAAGACATGACTTCCAAAAGTGTCTATAATTAGGCGAATTTTTTACAATGGGATATTGAATGATTGAATAGAACACCAATGTTGAGGAACCTGCTTTTTAGAATTAATTCGCCTAGTTTTAGACACTTCGCCTACTTTTAGAAATAATTCGCATAGTTTTAGACTCTCTTGGAAGTCATATCTTGGAAATTTCAAATAGTCGCCATTTTAAAACCAAACAGGCTAGGCATGTAAATTTTTCCCCTTTTGGGGGAAGAAGAATACTTTGTACGTATAAAATTAAATTACAACGGAAATATTATATGCTTTATTTTCTGTATTTTTTGGGGGGGGGGGGGGGGGCTGAGCCCTTTTGCCCTTAAGAAGCAGCAGCCACGAGAAGTAATTATAAGAAAATAAAAAAATAAATAAAATAAAATGAAAAAATTATGAAGAGAACAAAAGTAGGTATCATTTTTTTTATTAACATTAAAAGAAATAAATAAATCAACAAAATGGAAAATAATAAAAATAATTAATAACAAAAATAATTCACTTTAAATCATTCTTACCTACGAACAAAAAAACACCAAAAAATCCTTCATGTTGTAAACACCAAAAAATCCCCTATGTTGTAAACATTAAAAAAAAACTTTGTGCTGTAAACACAAAAAAATCTCGTATCCAAATGACAAGCATTCCCTAAAATGGGTCATATTGTAAAAACTTTATTTTGAGAAAATGCATATCAAAGTTCTCGAATGACCAAGGAGGGACATGTTTGATTTTTTTTTAACTCGTTGTTACTTGGAAACAATTCATCTTACAGCTAATCATGTTGTTATTGCCACAGAAAATAAACAACATGGAGAATTCATAAAACTCCTCAAAAAGGACCATATATACATAATTACATATGGCCCTTTTTAGTCTTGAATAATCCCCGCTTTATTATTATTTTAACATCATTAGGTAGTTCAACACCAGTTCAGACTTTTTGGTGGTACGAAATGTAACCTTGTAGTGTCCTTTTTGCGTGAAACATTTAAAAAATGATAAAAAAGATTCCTTTTATCATTAATCTGGGGCCATAGTGCCAAATTTAAGATATGTTGAAATGACCTAAACAATCAAATTGAAGAACAAGCCGTGCTATCGCAAAAAAAAAACGACCTCCTGGTTTTATTTTACGGCACACAAAATGTTGGTCACCACTGGAGCCGCTTTAAATGATATTCAAAGATACTTATTAGTAAATAATAAAATAAATATTAAAAAGAAGAAGAAATAAATATAAAAAGTGAAATAAATAAAATATAATAAAAATGTATCACATATAAAATAATGAATAAAAATAATTATTTATTTTATTTATTACTGATTAACAGGGTAAATGTACACATTGGTTGATGTATTATTGGACAGTACAAGTTGTAAGCATGTGTTAAGAGTATTCTATATAATGCCTAAAAAGAGTAGTCAATGTATGAACAAAAAGTCAATCTAGGCATTCTGTAGAATGACCAAGACCGTTTTAGGATAGCGTACAAACGTCAAATTATGTACCCTATATTTCTAAATTAATAATTTTTTTTAATACTTTGACTAAAAACGCTCCGCATTCTATAGAATGACTAGTCATTCTATAGAATTATATACATTGACCAACATATACATACGCCTCTTTTATTTCTATCGATTAAATGTTTATTAATTCAAATTATTGTATCACCCTAGGTTACCCTATTTTAATTTCAGTAAATATTCTCACTTGTATTTTAGTTTAATATAAACTACAATTAATAATAATGGAATAAGACTGATCATCATAACAATAATCATAAGCTTGTAACAAAACAGTTTTTTTTTTTATGTCAGTCGAAAAAAAAAGAGATTTCAGTTATCTAATTTTTGGCCAAAAAATCATTTTTTAAAAAAATTAAAATTTATAATTAAAGAATTTTTTTTTTTTTTTTTTTTAATTATAATTTTTATAATAATTACCTACCTAATTTTTTTAAATTATTTTTAAATAAATCGATTTAAATTGATTATTTGTAGAAAGCTTTCATATAGTGTCAGATAATAAAGGAGTATTCACACAAAGCAGTGACAGTGCCGTGAGCCCCCCCCGCGGAAAAACTAAAAATATTCTTCCCTGCATTTGAGGGAACATGTTCATGCCAGACGGGCATGTGATAGTGAATCACTGTGAGCTCACGGTTAGGTTGGGAATCAATTTCTGACACTGTCACTGCTTAGTGGGGAAATCTCGTTAAGGGTAAAACAAAGTCTGGAGAACTGAGCGATTTGAATTTTGAAAACTGTTCGTTTATTTTAAAAAGGAAAATAGTTTCCTATATTTTTTTTTAACTTTAAAATTCAATAAATAAACGAAATATGACATTAGATTTCAAATTCTAAAGGTTCGAATTATTCAAAGTTAAATTTAAACTTATGTAAGACTTTTGATATGTGATAACTCAGCACCCCTGATCGTCTTTTTATATAAATATCTATTAACTAGCTCCTCAATTAACATTTTTGAAGGGCATTTATTCACTCTTGCCGCTCTAAGAGTGTCCGCGCCCTCTGAAAGGATAGTTAGTGAAATAGTATCTAAGTACTTATCCACTATTGATAGTTTTCCTACAAATAATCAATTTGGATCGAATAAAAAAGTATTCACACTAAGCAGTGACAGCGTCGTGACCGGCATATGATCCGCCCGGAAAAACTAAAAATATTTTTCCGGGCAGTTAAAGGAACATACTATCATGCGCGGATATAACTCTCTTCTTTTGAGGAGGGGGGGGGGGGGGCACAATCGCACAATATATCTAATAGAAAATTTGGAGAGGGGCGGGGAAGGACTCCTAACCTCGAGAACGGGGGTTCGAGTCCTGGGCAGTACTTTTTAATGCAATGTTTATCGAGGTACGATACCTAATTTGTCAAAAGCTGTAAAAGCGTACCACAAATACATTTTATAAGCGTGATGATGAAAAAAAAGTGCCATGATGGATGACAAATTTTTTTGAAAATTTCTTATTTACGTAGGTATTTCTATTTAGTCTCAGGATTGGGAATTATTTAGGGGCCTCCCTCTCAATGGGATAAAAGACACAGCGGATCACCATTCATTTGATTTTTTTTTAAAAAAAATTTACGATATTAGGTATAATGATCCACGATTTCCAGTCTGGTAGACAACCTGTGAATCCTATGAGCTTACGGCCAGCGAGAATCACGGCCACGGCACAGTCACTGCTTAGTGTGAATGCTTCTTCATGAAATTTATTTAATCAAATGCATAACAAGTACAATAAATAATTGGATTAAAATTAGATGTTTTTTTAAGATGTTGATGTTGAAATTCTTTTTATTGGTCACTTAGTGTTAGAGCACACGACAAACTCATTTCCGTCCGACTAAATGAGGATGAAAACAAACATAGGTGAGTGTAAACTGATGGACGTAAAATACTTCCAGTATATGGATTTGTGGTGCAGTGGCAAGGAGCTTGACTGGTAAACAGAAGAGCATGGGTTCAAAAACAGCCAAACCTATGGAATATTTTTGTTCATGAATGTAAGATATTTACCACATAATAATAGCGCCCAAAAAAACTGCCTGTGTCAAGGGACACTTCAGTCCTATTCGGGCAGTATAAATAAGGGACTATTTTATATTAATAGAATAATAAGAGTTATTACACCCTGTGCCAAATAGTATTTCACGAATTTTTTGTGTCCAAAATTTGTGCAAATGCTTTTACTTAAGCAAATCTAGCCATCATACTTCTTAGCAACTGCTCAACTTCTAGAGTAAAAACATTTGCGCAGGTTCTAAGCATACTAAGAAGCAAATGTTTTTACTTAAGCAAATCTAGCCATCATACTTCTTAGCATCTTCTCGAGTTCTATAGTAAAATCATTTGTGCAGGTTCTAAGCATACTAAGAAGCAAATGCTTTTACTTAAACAAATCTAGTCATCATACTTCTTAGCAACTGCTCAAGTTCTATAGTAAAAGCATTTGCGCAGGTTCTAAGTATACTAAGAAGCAAATGTTTTTACTTAAGCAAATCTAGGCATCATACTTCTTAGCAACTGCTCAAGTTCTATAGTAAAAGCATTTGTGCAGGTTCTAAGCATACTAAGAAGCAAATGCTTTTACTTAAACAAATCTAGTCATCATACTTCTTAGCAACTGCTCAAGTTCTATAGTAAAATCATTTGCGCAGGTTCTAAGTATACTACTCAACATATTATTAGCAAGAACTCGTATGTTTATTTAATAAGTGTACCCATAAAATTTGCAGTGTGCTCTCTCTAGACCTTCGTACAATTTTACATGAAAAAAGAAAAAAGTTG
Source organism: Pachypsylla venusta (assembly GCA_012654025.1). Lineage (NCBI taxonomy): Eukaryota > Metazoa > Arthropoda > Insecta > Hemiptera > Aphalaridae > Pachypsylla > Pachypsylla venusta. The sequence goes on from CM022884.1 coordinate 18,191,169, forward strand.
TGAAAAAACTGAAAAGATATATATTCTTTTTTCTTCTTTATCAATGAAGTTATGTCCTCAAAACAGTCACCAAAAAGATTGAAATTATCAGAAAATAATGTATAGAGTGTATAAAGATCTTTTTTTTTTAGAAACTGAATCAAAATAGCCAAAGACCAATTAAAGAGAAAAATACTTTATTTCCCCTTTGGGAGACCTTCCCTACATATATTTTGAAAGTACAAATGAAAGAGATTTAACATCTAGACTCAAGTACAGAGTAGATTTAACATCTAGACTCAAGTACATAGATTTAACATCTATACTCAAGTAAAGAGTAGATTTAACATCTAGACTCAAGTACATATATTTAACATCTATACTCAAGTACAGAGTAGATTTAACATCTATACTCAAGTACAGAGTGGATTTAACATCTATACTCAAGTACAGGGTAGACCTTGACACAGATGACATAATAACATCACCGGCGTCTTGAGAGAAAGTGGTGTCAACATAAATGTAGCGAGAGACATGATAGAAACCTTTGGTGATAGAAACCTTTGGAGATCTCTGTGAAACACCCGACACTGATGTACGTTGGTAGACGGGATTGACCAAGTACCCAAATAATAGTACCAAACTGTAGGGCGTGGGTTCAAACCCAGACAACCCATGGAATTTAATCCTCATGAATTTGAAATATTTAACACATAATATAAGCACCCAAAAAACTGCCAGTGTCAAAGGACTCTTAGTCCTACTCAGGTAGAATATTTAGGAATATTATTATTTCTTATATTTGGTTGTTGTTGTTAACGTTTTTTCTCAAGATGGGCCTCGGCTGGAGCTATGATGGTATGCGTTCCAGGTCGCCCTGGTGCGTAGAACCCGCCCTTATATTTGGTCTGCGGATATTTTGATTTTGTCTTAATTAATAATTTTACTACACTCTTGTATAAGAACGCTCATTAAAAAAAAAAAAAANAAAAAAAAAAAAAAAAAAAAAAAAAAAAAAAAAAAAAAAAAAACATCACAGCATTACAAAAAACAACAACATAACTTCACACAAGAATTTTTTTGACATCAACCCTTCTCGTCCTTTGGAAGCGACTTCAAGCTTCAAATACTAGATTTGTCGCTTGATATCGCTCGTACTAGCGTGTAGCCGCCCGTAATAGCGTGAGCTTACAATCGTTTCCACAAGACGTCCGCCCCTAACCCAGGAATCGAAAAAGATATCTTTTTGACATTTTCATTTTCTTGAGGAACTATCCGTTATTTCTTGCTCTTCCAGTCTTTTTGATGGTGAATATAAATTGTAGAGAACACATACTCGTAAATATGATCAATACTTCAGATGCAGAATATCATAACTTGTACAGTTTTCTAATTAAATTTATTTGTAAATAAATTTCTTCTTCTTTGTAATTAAATTATATAATCAAAATCTGTAACAAATAAAAAAAAAAATTACAATTAAATACAAGAAAAAATACAATTGTGTTTTGTATTTTACAAGAAAAATTACAATTGTATTTTACAAGAAAAATTACAATTGATTTTGTATTTAACAAGAATAAATATATTTGTATTTTACAAAAAAAAAAAAAAAAAAAAAAAAAAAAAAAAAAAANTTTAAAAAAAAAAAAAAAAAAAAAAAATGAAGTTGTATTTTGTATTTTACAAGGAAAATTACAATTGTATTTTGTATTTAACATGAAAAATTACAATTGTATTTTGTATTTAACAAGAATAAATACATTTGTATTTTGTATTTTACAAGAAAAATTACAATTAAATTTTTCTTTAGCTACAAAAAAAAAACGTGCCTTCATGAAACATAAAATATTAAATTTTGAGGGGGGGGGTATGATAGTGGCGGATACAGGTGCCCAATAGAGGAGGGGGCGATCGAGGCTTCAACATATGAAGTCAGTAGTATTCTTCAGGCCGGGAGAGTAGGATCACCCCCTTTATCCACTTCGGGGGTTTGACCCTCCATGTCTGCTACTGACATTAGGTGGGTAGCTCATTTGATCACCTACTTCTATCTGATATCCTCTACCGACACCATTACTATCTGGATAATGACAACCAACGCTGCCAGAGTACCTGCTGGACGATGCTAGAGATGGGCGAGTCATGAGTCGACTCACGACTCTACTCACTCACGAGTCGAAAATCATCTTTTTGAAATGAATCGACTCTTCAAAGAGTCGACTTACGAGTAGCTTTTTTTTGTTGACTGATAAAGATAATAAAAGGAGAAATATTTTTCCGGGTGTCTGTTGTTTGCTGAAGGAAAATGTTCTTTTATTCTGGTGACGATTGATTGTGATGTCTTTTTAATGTATTCACAGAAGTTGGGGACTTTTATTTAGTAGATGCCCCTTTTGTCAAATGGTTTTATTATGTCTTTCTGATCAAAAAAGGTGTTTTTGAAAATTGTCACTTGATAAGAGTCAAGATCGAGAGTTGACTCATATTGGTGAGTCGAGTCAAATCATGTCGACTCACCTACGTGAGTCGAAAATCCCATCTCTAGTCACGTTGCTTAACTTCAGTGATCTAACGGGAACCGCAATTGATTCGTGGGTCCATATATTTTGACATTTTATGTGTTTACTTTGGTACATAGCCCATGGCATCTAGGGATGGCGCGGTATATCGAAAATCGATATATTTTCTTCCGATGTATCGATATATTATATCGATATATTATAGCGATAAAATTTGAAGTAATATTTTTTTACTTGAAGTTTGCTATTTTGGGGGATCCTACTTGTCCCTTTGAAACCGACGATATATATCGTCGATATATTTAAATTTAAAATTCGATATATCGATATATTTTTTAACGATATGCCATCACTGATGGCTTCGAAAAGAGTTACTTTCGGATTCACTCGGGCACCTTCGTCTTAATCCACTCGGGACTTAAAATTCAAGAATTGAAAAGTGTTTCAAAAAATAAGTAAAAGCGCGAAGTTTCATTTTTTATACAATATGTCTGCTACTGACATGAGGTGGGTAGCTCATTCGATCACCTACTTCTATCTGATATCCTCTACCGACACCATTACTATCTGGATAATGACTACCAACGCTGCCAGAGTACCTCCAAGTGACTTTTTTTTTTCTCACTTCACAGAAAATGTCAAGGTAGTTGATACAAGTCATAAAATCTACTTTGATTGATATTAAAATTGCAAGGTGTATTATTTTATCATGTAACTAGTCTAAAGTTATAATAAGCTGAATCAGTGGTTCCCAAACGGTAGGCAATCCGTAGGGTTGGCAATCAAAGGTGTATTATTTTATCATGTCACTAGTCTAAAGTTATAATAAGCTGAACCAGTGGTTCCTAAACGGTAGGCAATCNCCGCTCTCTGAAAGTACTACGGGCCCGCGGAAGGTTAATCCGGCCTGCAAAAAGGGTTTAAAATCAAAAATATTTTTAAAATTGCCCAAGGAAAAAAAAAAATCAGTCATACTAAATTTCATCGGTCCAAAGCCAAAATCGGTCCATGCGAAGTAACCAAAGTGACCTTTGACCTTTACAAGGCGGACGAGTGAAAACCCTAAAAGTAAGTAACAAAATTTGAGGGCGGGTGTATTTTTGAGTTGGGTGGGGTGGGGTGGGGGTATCTAGCGCTGCAAACATAACAAACACTGAGAACCACTGGCCTAGACCCTCGACTAGTTCATATTATAGGAGTGCCTAGTACACCAGATAAACTAGGACATAATAATATTCTTTGCCCGATTTCGGTCCGAGTAAGAGTACACTGGAAACTGGAGAATCTTTATTATTGGGCCAAACGAGGGCTGGATTGAGAAGACCAAAATTGAGATTGAAAAATAAGGTTGAAGAGGACTTAAGAGGGAAGGGATGAAAAAAGGGGGAACCTTTAGATAGAACCATTTGGGGAAGAAAAATCAAGGACGGTATCAATCAATATAATGGCACATTGGTTTCCGATGGTAGCCAACTCTCTTTTTTTTTTTTAATTTGGCTTAACATCTCTTTAACATCTATTGGTCACTCAAGACGGGGTTTTTACCCTCCATTCGCTGGAAATTTGCAAACTAGCTACCCACATTGACCTCACCCAGCCTGGGTTGGGCCGGAAAAAAGGGCCAACGATACGTGGTGTTCCCAAGCGGTCACCTGTCCAAGTACTGACCACGCCCGACGTTGCTTAACTTCAGTGATCTGACGGGAACTGGTGTATTCAACGCGGTATGATCGTTGGCGATGCCAACTCTAAAGAAGTAGTTCATGTTTACTACTAAAGTTTTTTAATTGTCATTATTCGTACATCTAATTTTGGCGGCTAATAATTGCAATGTTAGTTACTGCAATATATTTACGCCAATAAGATAATATTATATTTGCTTCCTGTATTCCATCAGCTCAGGTGGACTCGGCCAGGGAGGATATTATTCTCAAATAATTTCTCACAATCTCAAGTACGTCCAATTTTCAGTATGGAAGTCATCTTTTGGATTTGAAGAAATTCCACATTCGAAATGAAGAAAACACTGAACCCAAAGAAGGCATTTTGATATCCGTGAGTATTGCCTCTGACATCCGATAGGACGGTAGGTACAACCTATTGGGAAGGTAGGTACAATCTATTGGGAAGGTAGGTACAATCTATTGGGAAGGTAGGTACAATCTATTGGGAGGGTAGGTACAATCTATTGGAAGGGTAGGTACAATCTATTGGGAAGGTAGGTACAATCTATTGGGAAGGTAGGTCCAATCTATTGGGAAGGTAGGTACAATCTATTGTTTCCTAGAACCTTGCTATGACGTCATGAGTGTGAGCTATTGGCTATTCATTGTATCCACCCTCGCTATTGATGCTGGCATTTGCTATTTTCAATTCAATCTGAACTTCTATTTTTAGCAAATAGTCTAAACTTGCGCCATTCGGTACTCTCCCATTGATTCTAATCTAAATTGATATCCCATTAATAAACTTGTTGCCTCATAGCATAAGGGTGGAACTAATCCATATTCTTATGAGTGTTGCTACATAAGGGTGGAACTTATCCATATTCTTATGAGTGTTGCTACATAAGGGTGGAACTAATCCATATTCTTATGAGTGTTGCTACATAAGGGTGGAACTAATCTATATTCTTATGAGTGTTGATACATAAGGGTGGAACTAATCCACATTCTTATGAGTGTTGCTGCATAAGGGTGGAACTAATCCATATTCTTATGAGTGTTGCTACATAAGGATGGATTGGTATATTCTTATGAGTGTTGCTACATCAGGGTGGATTGGTATATTCTCATGAGTGCTGCTACATAAGGATGAATTGGTATATTCTTATGAGTGTTGCTACATTAGGGTGGATTGATATATTCTTATGAGTGTTGCTACATCAGGGTAGATTGGTATATTCTTATGAGTGTTCCTACATAAGGGTAGATTGGTATATTCTTATGAGTGTTGCTACATAAGGGTAGATTGGTATATTCTTATGAGTGTTGCTACATAAGGGTAGATTGGTATATTCTTATGAGTGTTGCTACATAAGTATGAATTGGTATATTCTTATGAGTGTTGCTACATCAGGCTAGATTGATATATTCTTTCCTTTGAAAAGGATCAATCTGGAATATTTGTTAAAAAATATCAAAGGGCGTCTTTACTGTTGGAAATGGTGAGTTCCACAGAACGTACTTAGTGAGGAAGGAATGTATATGAGTTGAAATCGCTAGACATTTCTGAAATGAATTAGGGTCTTTTAGTACGGTGCTGGATCCTACAGACTTTCAGGGGAAAACATCAACCTAGCGTTAATAATAATTATTTGGCTAGCTAAACCAAACGTTCCTCTTGATTGCAACCGTCGATAAATAAAGATGGGAGCCTGATGGCGATAAATTTCAATCTTTTTAAAAATTCAAATCGATAGTGGCGCTAAGACACCATAATTAGATATATACCATCAATTGCATACGAAAAAATAAAATATTTAAGTAATAAACAAAAAAAAAAAAAAAAAAAAAAAAAAAAAAAGGGTCCATCAAGGGAAAAAAAATAATGTCCGCCATTCCAAATAGGTGTTAAGACCCTAATTTTATAAAAAGTGTGTAACGATTTTTGTACAGAGCTGAGACCTTACATTCCTTCCTGTTAATATATATTCAAAACTGTGTTCTACATCCTCTTCAATTTTTGCAACATTTTCCTGGACCATCCTGTCTGGGTTTGCGTCTATTGTATATGACATAACAAGTAATTAATTAAAAACACTCCACATGAGTTTCCTATTCCGTGGCGTGGTGGTATCTTAAGAGAACTATTTTTAGACTTTCATTGACGTCGATAAGGTTTTGGACTGAACCCACAATAATAGGTGTCTTGGTATACATAGATACAACAGACAACAGAGGCAAATAAAATATGACACTTGTAATATTAGTCTTGTAGTTTATTACTTACCTTTGTTAGACATTGAACACATAGTTTTGTATACAGGGAGTCTCAAAAGTCCGAGACCTCCTGAATATCTTTTGAATGGCTTTATGGAAATTTTGCATGTTATTATATCCCAAATTAAACCGCCTGATGGTGTGACCAATTATTCAGGGGCAGGTCCCATGTGGCCAGGGGATCCAACTTTTTTTAAATATGAACCCCATCTTGTGATACATTTTCAAAAAGACAATAGAATTAGAAGTGCTTTGCAAAAAAATTTACACGTCTAGCGTGTTTGGTTTTAAAATGGCGGCCATTTGAAATTTCCAAGACATGACTTCCAAGAGTGTATAAAAACAGGCGAATTATTTCTAAAAGTAGGCGAAGTGTGTAAAACTAGGCGAATTATGTCTTAAAAAACAGGCTCCTCGACATTAGTGTCCTATGCAATCATTCAATATCCCATTGCTGACGTGCGGGGATATCAAAGTATGACACTTGTAATATTAGTCTTGTAGTTTATTACTTACCTTTGTTAGAGATTGAACACATAGTTTTGTACTTAAATTTTTAGTATTAAGCTTGACGTGCGGGGGGATATCAAAGTATGACACTTGTAATATTAGTCTTGTAGTTTATTACTTACCTTTGTTAGAGATTGAACATATAGTTTTGTATATAAATATTTAGTATTAAGCTTGACGTACGGGGATATCAAAGTATGATACTTGTAATATTAGACTTGTAGTTTATTACTTACTTTTGTTAGAGATTGAACACATAGTTTTGTATATAAATATTTAGTATTAAGCTTGACGTGCGGGGGGATATCAAAGTATGACACTTGTAATATTAGTCTTGTAGTTTATTATTTACCTTTGTTAGAGATTGAACACATAGTTTTGCATATAAATATTTAGTATTAACCTTTACGTGCGGGGGGATATCAAAGTATAACACTTGTAATATTAGTCTTGTAGTTTATTACTTACCTTTGTTAGAGATTGAACACATAGTTTTGTATATAAATATTTAGTATTAAGCTTGACGTGCGGGGATGTGCTGGACCTCATTCCGCCAATCAGTGGCAACATTTTCAAATGAAAATTTTACGAAGTCCACATGTTTCCATCTCTGTAACAAAATGAAAAACAAAAATAATGAACAATTTGATTGACATTGAAAAAGCAAATATTTATAATTAGAATCTCATTTTTAGAATCTCATTTTCACCAAAAAAAAAATGTGGTTCCAAAGAATCCTCCTTACTTACATTATAAATACTCCTTAAATCCAAAAGCATATCAATATAAATATAAAATTGGTCAGCATTTAGTTTGTCACTTTTGATTATAACAGATCTGATTTGCAACAATTCGCCATGAGTTGTCGATATTTGAGAATCCTTTCAGATAATGCAGTAGCTTCCCCTTGCGTTCTGCATGGGTAATGGAAAAGATATCGTTTCCGACCCTGCCCTTAGTCGCCTTTTACGACTGGCATGGAATTGGGTGCCTTAGAAGTATTCTTTTTCAGTACCTCTATCCACAGGGGACATAGGATGGATATAATACAGTAGCTTCTCCTTGCTTTCTGCATGGGTAATGGAAAAGATATCGTTTCCGACCCTGCCTTTATTCGCCTTTTACGACTGGCATGGTCTTGGGTGCCTTGAAAGTATTCTTTTTCAGTACCCCTATCCACAGGGGACATAGGATGGATATAATACAGTAGCTTCCCCTTGCATTCTGCATGGGTGATGGAAAAGATATCGTTTCCAACCCTGCCTTTAGTCGCCTTTTACGACTGGCATGGACTTGGGTGCCCTGGAAGATCTGAATTATGATGACAGCATGTGATTTATAAAGAATCAGACACTGTCGTGCATCGGCGAAAGACAAATGCGAGACAACAAAGTATTGCCTTTATTGATGGTTTTTATCAAGAAATATGCAAATGAATTCACGATGGCTATGAAGTCAATGATGAGTCATCGACCAAAAATCGTGACATGAGTTTTTTTTTTTTTGATGAAATTTTTGAAAATGTATCACTAGACACTAGTCACAAGAGGCCTCATATTTAATATAAACAAAAGTTGGACCCTCTGGGGGCTACATGGGACCCGCCTCCGAAAAATTGGTCACACCATCAGATGGTTTAATTTGGGATATAACATGCAAAATTTTAAAACTCCACATAAAGCCGTAAGTAATATTTTAATAGTAGTAATATTTTAATTACTCGAAGTAATTCCGAACTCGTAGTAATATTTTATTACTCCAAGTAATTCCGAACTCGTAGTAATATTTTATTACTTGAATTAATTCCGAACTCGCAGTAATATTTTATTACTAGTAGTAATTCCGAACTCGTGGTAATATTTTAATTACTCGAAGTAATTCCGAGCTCGGAGTAATATTTTATTACTCGAAGTAATTCCGAACTCGTAGTAATATTTTATTACTCGAAGTAATTCCGAACTCGTAGTAATTCCATTTATACTCGTAGTAATATTTTATTACTCGTAATAATTCCGAACTCGTAGAAACTGTTAAATTGTTAAAATAGTTGCTATATTTCAGATCAAAAAACAGCAGCAAACCTGACGCCAAATTTTGTTTGGAATTCCCCAGGTTACCACACTCGCAAGTGAATTCACATTATATCTTCCCAGTACATCTCAAGAATATAATCGCACACACGTATATTGTTGTATTCATGCAGAAATACATGCCGATTTTATAAATATTTAGGTTATTGCATTGCCCGAGGCAGTATCTTGATTCTAGAATCTTTATTTCAATACCAATGAACAACACAATATCTCTTTTAACATCAATGAGTGATGACGATCATGACCGCATTCTCACTAGCCACCTAAATTACGTTCAATATAAAATGGAGGATTTCATTTTAAGACGAGAAGAAGACTGTCCAATTGGATTCCATTTGAATTACATTCTCTCACTAACAATACAAAATGGAGGATTTCATTTTAAGACGAGAAGCAGACTGTCGGAATCGGACTATGTTTGCAAAGTAGCCTGTATAGCTGACACCTAACACCAAGGATTTTATAGCAAGCTTGATCGGCCTTTTGGCTAGGTATTTTTCGTGGACGTCAAGCCTGGGATGTGGTTTCCCCATAATGTGGGGAGTTGAATCAAAAATGCAATGAGAATCGGACTGCATTTAATTTTAATTAGGGCCAATCTTAAAAAAAAAGCTACTTTGGAAGGCGCATTACATCGAACTAGATTATCACTTAGCCATGTCGTCATTTCTAAGCGACTATACAAGCTCACGCTACTAAGAGCAGNGACTACAAGTTAAAATGAGTCTAATCGTAGTAGCGTGGTCGTCCTTTGTAATTGACTACAAGCTCACACTACTACGAGACACTTCACACGACTACAAGTTAAAATGAGTCTAATCGTAGTAGCGTGGTCGTCCTTTGTAATTGACTACAAGCTCACACTACTACGAGACACTTCACACGACTACAAGTTAAAATGAGTCTAATCGTAGTAGCGTGGTCGTCCTTTGTAATTGACTACAAGCTCACACTACTACGAGACACTTCACACGACTACAAGTTAAAATGAGTCTAATCGTAGTAGCGTGGTCGTCCTTTGTAATTGACTACAAGCTCACACTACTACGAGACACTTCACACGACTACAAGTTAAAATGAGTCTAATCGTAGTAGCGTGGTCGTCCTTTGTAATTGACTACAAGCTCACACTACTACGAGACACTTCACACGACTACAAGTTAAAATGAGTCTAATCGTAGTAGCGTGGTCGTCCTTTGTAATTGACTACAAGCTCACACTACTACGAGACACTTCACACGACTACAAGTTAAAATGAGTCTAATCGTAGTAGCGTGGTCGTCCTTTGTAATTGACTACAAGCTCACACTACTACGAGACACTTCACACGACTACAAGTTAAAATGAGTCTAATCGTAGTAGCGTGGTCGTCCTTTGTAATTGACTACAAGCTCACACTACTACGAGACACTTCACACGACTACAAGTTAAAATGAGTCTAATCGTAGTAGCGTGGTCGTCCTTTGTAATTGACTACAAGCTCACACTACTACGAGACACTTCACACGACTACAAGTTAAAATGAGTCTAATCGTAGTAGCGTGGTCGTCCTTTGTAATTGACTACAAGCTCACACTACTACGAGACACTTCACACGACTACAAGTTAAAATGAGTCTAATCGTAGTAGCGTGGTCGTCCTTTGTAATTGACTACAAGCTCACACTACTACGAGACACTTCACACGACTACAAGTTAAAATGAGTCTAATCGTAGTAGCGTGGTCGTCCTTTATAATTGACTACAAGCTCACACTACTACGAGACACTTCCACGACTACAAGTTAAAATGAGTCTAATCGTAGTAGCGTGGTCGTCCTTTGTAATTGACTACAAGCTCACACTACTACGAGACACTTCCACGACTACAAGTTAAAATGAGTCTAGTCGGTAGTAGCGTGTAGTCATTTCCAAAGCAGCACCCACGTTGTGATTTACAAAGTGCCATTATTTTTTGTTAAAGTTTGTTCCGGTTTCTGAACATATTACAATTCAAGACTCTATTCCACGTGTACGTCCCAATCATAATTTATTACAACCACGTGTATTCTTGTATGAACTCACGTGGTATTCTTGTGTGAACTTTAAAAAATAAAATTTAAAAAAAAAAAAAAAAAAAAAAAAACCGCCTAAGCGTTTCCTGTGCCTACGATTATTTTGTATATAGTTTCTTTCCGACGCATATTCAAGTTGTTGCACCAAATCTGGTTCACTTTATCAATATTATGACACATTTAAATTGGTTTTTTAAGGAGTTATAACCACAAATTCCTTTTGGTGAAGGAAGTTAAGTTGATTCCATGAGTCGTTAGTGGTTCCCGCGAAGGTATCCTGAGGAATGTGGGATGTGATGGGTTTTAAATTAACATTTTATTTTGATGTGTTTTTTTTGTAAGGATGACAGAAGATGTATGTGTCGAAATTTCTTTGTAGTAAGGCCAAACCGATTTTACACAATTTTTGTGGGTATCACAGACAAGGCCGTACACAAGGGGGGGGCAAGGGGGTCCAGACCCCCCCCCGAAATTTCATTATTTTTTTATGCATTATACTTATGTAATATTTGTAAGGTATAACTCAGTATCACCACCACCAACACATCAACAACAACAACTTCATCATCATCAACAATAATAACAACAACATCTAACAACAACAACAACAACAACAACAACAACAATATTTGTAAGGTGTAACTCATCATCACTACCAACAACAAAAACAAAAACATCAACAACATCAGCATCATCAAAAACAACAACATAAACAATAAAAATATTTGTAAGGTCCAACTCATCATCACCACCACCACCAACAAAAACAACAACATCTGCCAAAACATCAACAACATCAATATCAACCACATGAACAACAACATCATCATCAAAATCAATAACAACAACAATATCAACATTATCATCAAAATCAACAACAACAAAAACATCAACAACATGAACAACAACATCATCATCAAAATCAATAACAACAACAATAACAACATCAACATCATCATCAAAATCAATAACAACAACAATATCAACATTATCATCAAAATCAACAACAACAAAAACATCAACAACATGAACAACAACATCATCATCAAAATCAATAACAACAACAATAACAACATCAACATCATCATCAAAATCAACAACAATAAAAAAAAACATCAAAATCAACAACAACAAAAAAAACATCAACAACAACATCATCATCATCATCAAATTTGTAGTTACTCAATTTATAAATCTAAACATATAACAATAGGAAAACCAATAAAAATCATACCTAATATTGAATAAAAAAAAAAAAAAATCAGAAATATGCGTAACTTGAACTCTGCCAGAACGAAACAAAAACAACAACAACATCATCAAAATCAATAACAACAACAATAACAACATCATCATCAAAATCAATAACAACAACAATAACAACATCATCATCAAAATCAATAACAACAACAATAACAACATCATCATCAAAATCAACAACATCAACAACAACATTAACAACAAAAACATCAAAATAACAACATAATCATCAAAATCAATAACAACAACAATAACAACATCATCATCAAAATCAACAACAACATTAACAACAAAAACATCAACAATAACAACATCATCATCAAAATCAATAACAACAACAACAATAACAACATCATCATCAATAACAACAACTACAACAACAACATAATCATCAAAATCAACAACATCAACAACAACATCATCATATTTGTAGTTACTCAATTTATAAATCTCAACATAACAATAGGAAAACAAATAAAAATCATACCTAATATTGAATAAAAAAAAAATAATCAAAAATATGCGTAACTTGAACTCTGCCAGAACGAAACAGAAAAGAAGAATAGAACACTTGTTGATTAAAACCCGGAAGAATTAAGATATACCCTGCAAGGAATAGAAAAAACCTTTTTTTTTGTTGTTGAGAAAAAAGGTACTTAGGATCTTAACGGGATCACACATTTTAATATTATTAAATATTTTATTGAGGTTGTTTTATTGACTATTATACAATCTGTCGATGGGGTATAGAAGATGGGGATTTCATACACAGTATGTTACCTTTAACCCTAGAAGTTACATGAAACAAGACAATGTTTGAGGGATGATTTGTATATTTTTAGCATTTGGCACGTTGAATATAGCAGTTTCCGTTGGATCACTGAAGTTAAACAACGTCCAGTGAGCTTATGCCATGCGGGTTCGCGCTCTCATAATGTTGGCTATTTTTCTGGCCCAAACCAGGCTAGATGAGGTCGATGAGGTTTGCACGTTGAATTCACCAGTTCTCGTAAGATCACTGAAATTGAGCAACGTCCAGTGAGCTTGTGCCATGCGGGTGTCCACGAGGGTTCGCGTCTTCATAATGTTGGCTATTTTTCTGGCCCAAACCAGGCAGGATAAGGTCGATGAGGGTAGCCGGTTTGTATAAGTTTCCAGCGAATGGAGGGTAAATACCCAACGTGGGTAGCTGGTTTGCAAGTTGAACGTTACCTGGTTTGCACGTTGAATACACCAGTTTTTGTAAGATCACTGAAGTTAAGCAACGTCCAGCGAGGATGTACTATATGGGTTTCCACGCAAGTTCACGCTCTCGTGATGATGGCTGTTTTTCTGGTAATATAGATATTGTTCTTTCGATAATGCATGATTCTATTGGCAGTAAATCCATTCTAACATGCCAAGATAAAAGAAGGCATGACGTTGTAGGGAGAAAGTGAAAGTTTAAGCGTAGAATGTATCTTATAGAAAGTCAGCGGAGTCAAATCAGAGGGGAAACCGGTTTTCTGCACGGGTTTATGTTCAACAATGTTTGTGTTTGATGATTGAGAGATCCAAAAATACCAACACAAGACGAGCTGTGTCAAGTAGAAAGAATTTTGAAGAGAGAGAGAAAAAATAATAAACCAAAAAGTTTTCTTCTAATATCTTCGATTGGGTTTTATAATATCTCGATTGAGTTTTATAATAGCCCGATGGGGTTTTATAATATCTCGATTGGGTTTAATAATATCTCGATTTAGTTTAATAATATCTCGATTTGATTTTATAATATCTCGATTGAGTTTTATAATAGCTCGATGGGGTTTAATAATATCTCGATTTGGTTTTAAAATACCTCGACTGAGTTTAATAATATCTCGATTGGGTTTAATAATATCTCGATTGGATTTAATAATATCTCGATTGGATTTAATAATATCTCGATTTCGTTTTATAATATCTCGATTGAATTTTATAATAGCTCGATTGGGTTTAACAATATCTCGATTTGGNTTTTATAATATCTAGATTGAATTTTATAATAGCCCGATGGGGTTTTATAATATCTCGATTGGGTTTAATAATATCTCGATTTGGTTTAATAATATCTCGATTTGGTTTTATAATATCTCGATTGAGTTTTATAATAGCTCGATGGGGTTTAATAATATCTCGATTTGGTTTTAAAATACCTCGATTGAGTTTTATAATATCTCGATTGGGTTTAATAATATCTCGATTGGATTTAATAATATCTCGATTGGATTTAATAATATCTCGATTTCGTTTTATAATATCTCGATTGAATTTTATAATAGCTCGATTGGGTTTAACAATATCTCGATTTGGTTTTATAATATCTCGATTGAGTTTTATAATAGATCGATGGGGTTTTATAATATCTCGAGTGGGGTTAATAATATCTCGATTTGGTTTTATAATATCTCGATTATGTTTTATAATATCTCGATTGGGTTTAATAATATCTCGATTGAGTTTTATAATATCTCGATTAAGTTTTAGAAGATATAAAACGGCACCTATTTTTACTACAATGTTACGAAAATGTAGAATGTAGACACCGAGGGGAGCTAGCCACCAGCTTCATTAGGTGACGGTCCTAAGTCCGTTTAAATACAGAAGGTTTGGTGAGAGATCATCAGCAAAAAGCTAATTTCTGCGCAGTTTCTATGGATACTGTGAGAAGCAAGCGCCCTCGTGATGCTGGCTATTTTTCCGGCCTAACCGAGGCTGGGCGAGGTCAATGTGGGTAGCTGGTTTGAGAGTTTCCAGCGAATGGAGGGTGAAACCCCCGTCTTGAATGACCAATAGATGTTAAAAAGACATTAAGCCAAATTTAAAAAAAAAAAAAAAATCGGAGGAAATTACATCTCCGGTTCATCCTCATGAATTTGAAATATTTACAGTATATAAATAAGGTTTATTATTTTTAGCACCCTTAAAAAAGTACCCCAAAAAGAAATTCTAGGGTTAAAAAAAGATCACAATATAAAATGTGAAAGAACAATCCTCTAACGGGACGTTTTGTTTCATCCGTATCTAAACTTTAAATAACAAAGGAAGGTACCTTTTTATTTTTGGGTAAATATAATATCTTTGAAAAAAATCTTCATTATAAAAAAAAAAAAATCAATCATTTCCGGGTTTAGGTATTTATGTATTGAAGGTTTTATTTATTTATTGCAGGAATTATTTATTGTTCATCCATTATTACAACAACAACATATTTGTTTTATGTCTAAGTAAATGGCGCAGTCGATTTTTTTAATTAAAAAAATTAAAAAAAAAGGTATTTATTTTTACTAAAACCATATTGTGTTTTGATTCTGTACCTAATTTCCGGGTTTAGTATTTATGTATTGGAGGTTTTATTTATTGTACGAATTATTTATTGTCCATCTATTATTTGAACAACATATTTGAAGTAAATGGCGCAGTCGATTTCTTAATTAAAAATAAAAAAAAGGTATTAATTTTTACTGAAACCATATTGGGTTTTGATTCTGTACCTACCGGAAAATGGTTTTGAAAAAATTTCGTAAAATTAATGGTTTAGGGGAATTTCATAAAATTACTTCAATTTTGTTTACTAATTATAGATTACCAATTACAGTTATGTGAGTTTTAATTATTTTTGCTAATATTTATTTGCCTCTGTCCTTTAGGTGTGCATTATACGCTCAGCGTCTAGCAGGATATTATTGGGTTCGATTTCCGGTTGGGTTCTACTTTCGAAAAGGTTTTTATCCTGCACTTTTTTTTCGGCTTAACGCCTTTTGAACATCTATTGGTCACTTGAGACGTGGGTTTTAATCTCCATTCGCTGGAAATTTACAAACTAGCTAACCACATTGACCCCACCCAGGCTGTGGTGAGCCAGGAATAACGAGTATCACGAGAGCGCAAAAGCACGTGGGCACCCACATGGTACAACCTCCCTGAACGTTGCTTAACTTCAGTGTTCTAACGGAAATGGTGTATTCAACGTGCAATAGACGCTGGCTATTCAATGTTACTTGAACCTATATTAAGAGAGTAACTAAACTCAAGTAAGACCTTTATTTTTATTTTTAAATCATTTTCTATAGATTCATCAAAGGTCTCTATTTATAACCTTTGTAATAAATAAAGTAAAACACTAGAATATCTATTTTGGATTTACATTAGATACCGCTAGATTTCCTTTATTCCTTTATATTATTTTACCCCTCAACAAATCAATAGGATAATGGATAAACCATCTATTTTGCAAAATTAAACACTAAGAAAGGTCACTTGCCTTTTTTTTTTGCTAAAAAATAAATGCCAAGGATATTGACTTTTGAAAACAATAATTTAGGAAGGTCGATGGGTATTAANTCCTAAGCCCGTGTAAATACAGAAGGTTTGGTGTTAGGAAATGTAGCCACCAAGGGGAGCAAACCAGCTTCATTAGATGGCGGTCCTATGCCCGTCTAAATACAGAATGTTTGGCGTTAGGAAGAGCATCTAGCCTTTGAAAAAATCTGCTTCAAACCAATAACGAGAGAACATCAGCAAAAAGTGAGTTGTTTCTATTGAGGGCTGGCTAGGGGTGGCCGTAAGGCTACCAAGGCCAATTAAACGGGGGGAAAAAATCTAGTTTCCACGCAGTTTCTATGGATACTATGGGTTTACCGTGCCAGTCAAGTGTTACAGCTAAAGAGAGTAGGCAAAGAACAAAAGGTTGTGGCATGGTAGAATTAAGGAAAACAGCGTCAATCCCAAATAAAATTGGGAAAGGGTGAAGCTAAAGAAGACGTAGATTGGTATTGTAAAACATGTATGTAATAATCGCATTTTATTTCGTTATTCCGAGTATCAC
>CM022884.1:18301757-18322280 GCA_012654025.1 Pachypsylla venusta
GTTGTTGCTGATGTTGATGTTGTTGTTGCTGATGTTGATGTTGTTGCTCCTGATGTTGATGTTGTTGTTGCTGATGTTGATGTTGTTGTTGCTGATGTTGATGTTGTTTTTGCTGATGTTCATGTTGTTGTTGCTGATGTTGATGTTGTTGTTATTTTTGCTGATGTTGAAGTTGTTGTTGCTGATGTGGATGTTGTTGTTGCTGATGTTCATGTTGTTGTTGCTGATGTTGATATTGTTGTTGCTGATGTTGATTTGTTATTGCTGATGTTGTTGTTGCTGTTGTTGTTGCTGATGTTGATGTTGTTGTTGTTGTTGATGTTGATGTTGTTATTGCTGATGTTGATGTTGTTGTTGCTGATGTTGTTGTTGATGTTGTTGCTGATGTTGATGTTGTTGTTGTTGCTGCTGCTGCCGCTGCTGATGTTCTTGATGATGCTGTAGCTGTTTACTTCATAATTATATGTCTAGAGGTGACCTAATTATATATGAACTGAAGTAGCCACTACTTTGTTACCTTTGGTTTCAGCCAGCCCAGTCCCCCCCCCCCTCGAAATCCTAGTTCCGGCCTTGCTAAAAACAATTGATTTAAATTTTTTAGTAATAAAATCGTCACATTTAGGTATTTGTATAACAAATCCTCGGGTCATGTTTGACCGCGCATTGTTCTCAACTTTATCTCGTCTCTCTCCTATCGGTCAAATTTCTCGATGATCATATTGATGATGGATAGCTTACCCTGATGGTCTCCCTAATTCGTGATTATATGAGGGTCTGAATAATACCCCCAAAAAAAATCTATCTATAAATATCTTTTTAGGTTCACCGACAATGCTGGGTGTTGTATTATGTAGGCAAGTAGTTTGGTTTTATATCAGAATTTCACAAAGTTTTCTCCATTTTTTTTTTATTTTGAGTAATGAATCTTTGGAATTGTAACGAAAAACTCTTCTCAAAATTTNTAACGAAAAACTTTATAATTTTATAATTCAAGGTACTTAACGTGGTATTACACTATTTGTCATGATTCCAAAATTTTGGCACAATTTATTTGATGTATATTTGTTGAATTTGTGAGTTCGGCAGTTCGGTATATATTTGTGCCCCCTATCACACTATTTGTCATGATTCCAAAATTTTGGCACACATTTATTTGATGTAAATTTGTTGAATTTGTGTGTTTGGTATATATTTGTGCCCCTATCACACTATTTGTCAAGAATTTGTTGAATTTGTGTGTTTGGTATATATTTGTGCCCNTTTAAGTTCTTTGTATGATCACGGTGGTCCATCACTTTTAGTACGGTCTAACTATTCCCCATTTCCTTCACTTTTCCTTCGATATTGTGAGTCTTCTCAAAAAATTTAAAAAAAATTCTTGCTTATTTAGGGGTTGAAACTATAAACGGCCATGCCTATAAGGCGCCAAGCGAAGCGGGAGTATCCTGCTAGTACCTATTTCATAAAGTTAAAATTAATGAAATAGTTTTCAAAAACGAGCAAACATGACAAACGTGTTTGTCAACCCTATCAGACTATTATTAGACATATTTTGGTCACTTCTGTGTTTGATATTAAAGCAACCAAATAGAGAATTTAATCAAATATATTTGTCAATCACACTGTTCGGTACAGTCGAAAAAATTACAAAATTTGGCCTCATGACAAGTTGTGTGATACCTACCACCTTTAGCACCCAAAAATTGAATAAATAAAATCGTTTCTACGCTCTTTACTGTAAGGAACAACTTTTATCAACGTTGTAGGTTCCATTTTGGGTCTGAGACTTATCCCAAATTTTATATCACATTGTAATTTTGAAAAGAGTAGTTGATACAAAAATTAATTTTGAAAAGAGTAGTTGATACACAAATTAATTTTGAAAAGAGTAGTTGATACACAAATTAATTTTGAAAAGTGTAGTTGATACACGAATTACTTTTGAAAAGGGAGTTGATACCTACACAAATTAATTTTGAAAAGAGTAGTTGATACACAAATTAATTTTGTTAGTGGAACTAAGAAAATGCTTGAAGTGCAAAGATTTGAAAAAACCTGCATTACTTTTTCCCCCTTGAACCAAGTGCTTTGGAGCTTTTAGAAGCATTCACACTAAGCCTAAGCAGTGCCTTGACAGTGCCCGCAAGTTATTCCCGCTGATCGTGAGTTCACTGTGATGCACTTTTACTGTCACGTACCGGTCTAGTATGAACATGTTCCTTCAACTGCCTTGAAGTCACCGCCCTGTCACTGCGTAGTGTGAATGCTCCTTTACAATTTTGTACCAGCTCCCTATAGCATAATGAGAAAACACTCAAAAGTCACCACAATAGGGCATACCTTGACATAGGGAGCATTCACACTAAGCAGTGACTGTGTGACAGTGCCACTGATCGTGAGCTCACTGTGACGCACTTTCACTGTCACGTGCCTGTCTACTATGAACAAGTTCCTTCAAATGCCTGGAAGAATATTTTTAGTTTTTGCCGGGCGGATCATTTGCCGGTCACAGTACTGTCACTGCTTAGGGTGAATGACAAGTTGCTTTCTCAATTGTATTAGCTACCTAATTGCAAAATGAGAAAACACCAAACCGGATTTAGGTTCATGTTTTTTATAAATTGATTTTCAATTTGAAGATATACTTTTTTTTTTTTTTTTAATTTTATTAATTCTAAGAGTCATTAGCACCATCACGGTCGAGGAACAACATCTATTTTGGGTTTTTGGGGCCCTTTTCTTGGAAAAAAATCCAGTTTTTTTTTTCTTCTTCTAGGAAATAAATTTGAGGGGTACATTATTTTATTGTTTTTTGAGGGTAGACAAGGATACCATTTTTTATTAGGCACCTATCCAATAATAGGAGCTATTGTGTGTCGGATGCAATATTGATGATTGTAGGTACATTTGGACATTTCGTTTTTGGTGTTTGTTGCAATTAGAATGATTGCATCATAGTCGATCATCATCATCATCATCATCATCATAGGTTCACAGCCGTGGGGCCAGTTTGTAGTTTGCAACAAATCTCAAGGGCGAAATATAATGATTGCATTATAGTCGAAAATCATCATCATCATCATAGATTAACAACCGTGGGGCTGGATTGCAACAACTCTCAAGGGCGAATTAGAATGATTGCATTATAGTCGAACATCATCATTATCATCATAGATTAACAACCGTGGGGCTGGATTGCAACAACTCTCAAGGGCGAATTAGAATGATTGCATTATAGTCGAACATCATCATCATCATCATAGATTAACAACCGTGGGGCTGGATTGCAACAACTCTCAAGGACGAATTAGAATGATTGCATTATAGTCGAACATCATCATCATCATCATAGATTAACAACCGTGGGGCTGGATTGCAACAACTCTCAAGGGCGAATTAGAATGATTGCATTATAGTCGAACATCATCATCATCATNAGCGCGTGTTCCATGATAACGACACAGAGTGCGTGTTCCACGATAACGACACTGAGCGCGTGTTTCATGATAACGACACAGAGTGCATGTTCCACGATAACGACACAGAGTGCGTGTTCCACGATAACGACACAGAGTGCGTGTTCCACGATAACGACACAGAGTGCGTGTTCCACGGTAACGACACTGAGCACGTGTTCCACGATAATAATACTGAGCATGTGTTCCACGATAACGATACTGAGCACGTGTTCCACGATAACGATACTAGGTAAGACCCGTAAGAGCGACTCGGAGTCGAGAGAATATGATGCTATCGGCATATCAGCTGATTGAATGTACACACGCGTCCATCCTCTCAGTGTCATTGTCGAGGAACGGCAACGACACTGAGCACGTGTTCCACGATAACAATACTGAGCATGTGTTCCACGATAACGATACTGAGCACGTGTTCCACGATAATGATACTGAGCACGTGTTCCACGATAACAATACTGAGCATGTGTTCCACGATAACGATACTGAGCACGTGTTCCACGATAATGATACTGAGCTCGTGTTCCACGATAACAATACTGAGCATGTGTTCCACGATATCGATACTGAGCACGTGTTCCACGATAATGATACTGAGCTCGTGTTCCACGATATCGACACTGAGCGCGTGTTCCATGATAACGACACAGAGTGCGTGTTCCACGATAATGACACTGAGCACGTGTTCCATGATAACGACACAGAGTGCATGTTCCACGATAACGACACTGAGCGCGTGTTCCATGATAACGACACAGAGTGCATGTTCCACGATAACGACACTGAGCGCGTGTTCCATGATAACGACACAGAGTGCGTGTTCCACGATAACGACACTGAGCGCGTGTTCCATGATAACGACACAGAGTGCGTGTTCCACGATAACGACACTGAGCGCGTGTTCCATGATAACGACACAGAGTGCGTGTTCCACGATAACGACACTGAGCGCGTGTTCCATGATAACGACACAGAGTGCGTGTTCCACGATAACGACACTGAGCGCGTGTTCCATGATAACGACACAGAGTGCGTGTTCCACGATAACGACACTGAGCGCGTGTTCCATGATAACGACACAGAGTGCGTGTTCCACGATAACGACACTGAGCGCGTGTTCCATGATAACGACACAGAGTGCGTGTTCCACGATAACGACACTGAGCGCGTGTTCCATGATAACGACACAGAGTGCGTGTTCCACGATAACGACACAGAGTGCGTGTTCCACGATAACGACACAGAGTGCGTGTTCCACGGTAACGACACTGAGCACGTGTTCCACGATAATAATACTGAGCATGTGTTCCACGATAACGATACTGAGCACGTGTTCCACGATAACGATACTGAGCACGTGTTCCACGATAACGATACTGAGCACGTGTTCCACGATAACGATACTGAGCACGTGTTCCATGATATCGATATTGAGCACGTGTTCCACGATATCGATACTGAGCACGTGTTCCACGATAACGATACTGAGCACGTGTTCCTCGATAATGACACTGGGCGCGTGATCCACGATAACCAACGTCTGCTAAGCCGGCATCCATGGCACGTTGAATACTCCAGTTACCGTTCGATCACTGAAGTTAAGCAACGTCCAGCGAGGTGTTACCATGTGGGTGTCCACGTGGGTTCGCCCCCTCAATATGTTGACAATTTTTCCGGCCCAACCCAGGCTGGGTGAGGTGAATATGGTTAGCTGGTTTGCAAGTTCCCAACGTTAAGCCAAAAATATAAGTCTGCTATCATTAGAATGATAGCGTTTAAACAGCAGATAAAAATATAGCTCATTAAATTTTTTGGCCCCCACTTTGAGCTTCTTGTCCCTTGAAAATGGTATTTCTATGAATTATTAGATGTACTTTTACTATGAGTGAGTTTATAAATGGGGGACCGTATTTTTTTTCTTCTATATATTTATACACAAATTAAATAAAATATACAAAAAATATGTTTAAAAAAAAATCTTACCTGCATGTGAAGGTCATTTTAAGCGGCCATGCACAGAACTTGACGAATTTGGGACCGCGTACTATTTTGGCTGGTTTCACCTGGATCAAGAAAAGAAGGAAAATATTTTCAAAATTTTAGTTGGGTGGAGCGGACCTAAATTGATCAATTGATCATCCCTGTATAAAAGTATCACCGTGCGAGTTGTATCCAACCGAACCGGGACATTACTTGTTAGGTAGGTACCTCTACTGCTTTGTCGAGGATCTCTATTTTTAAATCTGCCCTCTTTGGCAAAATGACAAATTTATAAAAGTTCAACACGTTTGGTAGATATAAAAGAATTATTTTTAGAAATAGGTAATAAAAAAAATTGAATTTTAAGTGAGGTTGCCTCTATTCCTTCAGATAAAAAAACTCTGCCAATGTGACATATGGATTCACAATTAAAAATAATAAACCAAAATATTTCTAAAGAGTCTGAAGTCACATTGGTCTACTGATAGGTACTATAATTATGTGATGGTATGCTCCAGAATGACCGGCCACAATCAGATTAGACATAAGGCAGATAAGCAACTACCTAGAGGTCCGCATGGGGTAGGGACCCCGACCAGCAAGAAGAAAAAAAATGAAATTTGTTTCTTCGATTCAAATTTTAATTTGAAGATACAGGTCTGCAGATTATTTATTAGTGGCAAGACCTGTTTCTATCGATGACGTATACAAAAGTCGCAATTTGTTGATTTGTTCAGATCTTAAAGTACCTACCTACTTTTTGATCTATACCTACTGTGACCCGTATAAGAATTAGCACACATACTATAGATTTAATTCGGTGACTTTTGGTTTATTATTTTCAACAACGGACCTTTGGAATCGTCACAAAAAATATACTCTCCACCCATCAAAATTTGATAATTTTTATTAGAAGATTAAAATTTTTATAATTAGATACCTTTTTGGCCTTTTTTGAAAAGAAAAATCATACCTCCTCCTACAAGATTTGATGATCACTGAC
Source organism: Pachypsylla venusta (assembly GCA_012654025.1). Taxonomy (NCBI): domain Eukaryota; kingdom Metazoa; phylum Arthropoda; class Insecta; order Hemiptera; family Aphalaridae; genus Pachypsylla; species Pachypsylla venusta. Next base: position 18,308,217 of record CM022884.1, read on the forward strand.
AAGTGACAAGGCCTGCATAGCCAAAGTGATGAAAAAATAAAAATATGCATTCTTGCTATTTTTTTTTAACTTACAAATATAAGAGCTTTTTTATTTTTAAAAATGAAACTTTACTCTCCCATAGAAAGCTCAAGCACTCTTCAAACATACCTACTATTTGATTGTGCCCATGTATTTACTTACCTTTATCTAATCTAATATACACAATCCTGTATGATTTCATGACCATATTGTCGACCAAAGTCGGCCGATAATAAGTTTATAGTGTTCGTTTTCGTTTATAGCGTTCGTTTTAATTTTTGTATACATAAGTGAACACCTTAATAAATAATGCTATGTATTTATGGATCCATGTTGGACGTTTGTACATTCGCATTGCCGTAAAAACATTTCCTAACTTCTCTAATTCGGTTAAAATTGGTTAGAAAAATTCAAAGTTTTTGTAAACTAGGTACTTGCTCCTGGATTACAAATCCCTTTTATCATCGTGTGAAATAAACTTTGTTGAATTTTTTTTGCTATCTTCATGTATGTTAAACATTTCCGAAAGGGGTATGACTCCGGAGAGAACCATAGGGTCCCATAGTTGTGGCATTTTTGTCGCGTGCGGCGTGACACATCGCTGGAAATATCCCACCAACCATATTTATTCCCCAAACGGGAAAAACATTTTGAACGTGGGATTTTTCCCTTGTTCGAGGACCTTACGGTTCTCCCCTAAGTCGGACCCTTCCGAAAGATTAGAAATGAATGCTAACTTCACATTCATCTTGCTTGATAAATTATAAATTAATGATAGATGTTGAAGGAAAATTTCTTATTTTTTCAATATTTCATGAAGAAAATAATCATTGACTTTATTAATTAATTGGAATTTGCTCTTTGTACTTTACTAATAGTTACATATGATTATGATTATATTCTTACTTTAATTCAGGTAAAGTTTGTGTTCCTATTTTTATAACGTTTCCTACTTTTGTTTATATTATGCTCAGTGTAAAAATTTATCAGATGAGATTTTTTCCTATCAATTAATTAAAGTCAGTTTTATAATAATGAGTCAAAAAAGCAAAGTTATTGAATTATATAAAACTGTAAGTACCCCTGTATCTACTTTGAGCGAAAATCTAACACGTCAATATTTGATAGTCATTTATTTAGAAATCTTATGAATACAATCATGTAAATGCATTGCCTGAAGTTACTGAATGGTGCACTTGTGACGTCATGTAAACAAATTTGGACTCTAGAGTATCAAACTGTATCTCTTTCTAGTAACATGAATTATGTTATTGACCTAAATTTTTATCGTGAATTTCTATATTGCGTTAGGCCAAAGTAACGTGCGTTCCAATTATAAACATTCATTGTGAAAATTGTCATACTTGTGATTGTGAGATCTTACTAGGTATAAGAAAATGTGAAAACAAACTTTATTTGTAAACTTAAAAAAAGCGGTGCTCCCATGACGTCATTTTTTTTTTTTTTTTTTACTATGAATTCTATTGGAGTGCACAGTTTACGGTGGTAACAGTTGAAATTAATTTCTTATACTTTTAATTTGTTTCCAGTTGTTACATTTGGGAAAAGATTATCCACAGGGTTCTGATTATTTTCGAATGAAATTAAAAAATGCTTTTCTCAAAAATTCTAAAGTAGAAGATCCGAAAAAAATAGATCAGCTGATCAAACATGGAGAATTTGTTGTTAAAGAAATTGAAGCTCTTTATATGTTGAAAAAATATCGAACATTAAAACAAAGATACTACGAGACCGAGATAACACCTGAAAGAATGCTTAAGGATTTGGAGAAACATGTATAACTTTCAACTTTTAATAAGGTAGGTATGAGCAATGATAATATACTAATTCCACGAAATAAGAGAGTAAAGAAAGATCGATCCTTTAATATTACCATTGCTATAATTATTATGACAACATAGAGCATTACCGATAACTTCATGTCAATGTGTTTCTACAATTTTTCCAAACCAGAATTCAAAAATGGGAAGGGCTGTTGATATTAAGAGAAAACCAATGGTTTTAACTGATTTGGAATGTAAACCATTGTGTTGTATCAATGTTTTGTTTACTATCAATTTTGAGTTCCAATTCTATGTCGAATCGAGGGTGTTTTAACGGCCTAAAATCTGTATGGTGATTTGAGTAACTGTACTAAGTGGTTTAAGAGAATATCGAAAAAAAATATTGTCAATATTTATATTATCCATCCATACTAATATTATAAATGCGAAAGTAACTCTGTCTGTCTGTCTGTATGTATGTTACGCTTTCACGCTTAAACTACTGAAACGATTTTGATGGAATTTGGTATGGAGATAGACAAAACTTTAGGAAAGGACATAGGCTACTTTTTATCGCGAAAAAAAGGGGGTTGGAACTATAAACGGCCATGCCTCTAAGGCGCCAAGCGAAGCGGGCGTATTCTGCTAGTTATATATATTTACAACATGTAAAAAACATTTGAATGACTAAACTAATTCTTTGCTTGAAGTACCTCCACGTGCGTCTATCCTTCATCTCCAGGACCAAGGCTTTGGAGATGGAGTTGAAAAGCTCCAAAGCACATTGTGCAAAAAATCCAAAAGTTTCGACTCCGAAGTCATTCCAAAATCATGAAGGTTTTGTAACTCTGTACTCTTAATATTTTTATCTAAAAAAAGTATTTTAAGGTTTTCTTACTCTAATATTTTCTTTTACAGGAATTAATTAATTCATCCCATCATAGTCTAATTCAATATTTTTAGTGGAACCTTTTTATTCAACCTTTGGAAGAAGATCCTTTTATCAAGATTGGATTCAATCAAATTTCTAATATAGAAGAGTAAAGAAAATCATCCTTACCAACTTATTGATTGCGCTATCCTTGTCAATGACAATATCATCGGCAGGGATTAATATTCATCATTCATTGTTTTGTTTTGGTAATATTTATTGAGGTAACCCACTTGAATCAAATCAATTTATTTAAAGCAGATTTTAATTTATTCAGATTAATTTTTTTTTTTAAATACTGCCTTTTTTCTACATTTCATGTAACATACTTGAAATTTCAAATCGAAAATAATAATAATTTAATAACATTCATTTAATCTAGGTACTATTTTAATAGTTTTAGTTAAATGTTCGATTTTGGTAGTTTTTTTAATATAATTTAAATTGGTAATTGTATTTCAGAGGTTACTATCCTCTGACATATTTTATTAGTGGGAATTCTATGATATTTTTTTTTTTATATATACATATAGGCTTAAAAAACTATAGTACCAAGAGGAGGGTTCCAAACTGTTCTCAGTTAGGATCAGCAGCCTTTGAGAAAACTATAAACATGTATATATTGTTGTCATAAACTTTACGGAATTTTTGATCGAAAATTTGATCGCGATGAAATTTCGTACGAAAAAGCAATTGATTTATGAATTATAAATTGTCTATTTATTAGTTGCAGTAAACGAGATCCATTGATAAAATTATGGATTTTTGAAAATTTTGTGATACATATTTATGTTTTTAATAGAAGTTTAGGTTAAAGAAATTTTGTAATAATGGGTTCTCAAACATTAGATATTTTACGTCAAGGAATATGGGCTTCACTGACTGGTGGTTGGTATTATGATCCATATCAAACTATCTTTTGTAACACATTTCATTTATACTTATGGCTACTTTTGTTTTGTTTTCCTTTAATTTTATATTTTTATGTTACTATTCAATCGATTTATATATGGGTAGGATATGTATTCATCATTTCTATTACAATTGGTATTATAAAATATATGAATTTAAAATTACATAAATTATTTGATACAACAGAATGTATACTTGAAGATAACAATATGAATAATTTACAAACAAATTCTACAACTTGTAATATTGAAAATAATAATACAAGAGAAGTTGTACAAGAAGTAATTGAATTAGAAGATATGAAAACAACAACAGAAGAACACAATGAAGATGAAAAAAACTATCCAAGTAAAAGTTCAACGTCTACAAATTATAAAGTTGATGTACATAGAAAGAATAGTACATCGAATAGTTCGAATTCAGAATATAGTGAAACAAATGGTAAAATTAATGCTAAAGTTGACAGTACAGACAATGAAAGTAAAATTGACAATGTAATTAGTCCGGGAACAAGTGAAGAATTTTGTGCAAATAATAATAATAATGTTGGAACAAATGGAAATATTTGTGAAAAAAATCGATCTGTTTGTGAAAGAAACGAAAGAAGTATTCGAAAAAATGAACAAAGATCGAATAGTATTGATGTGTTTTTTTCCAATCAACAACAATCTGATTATTTAAGAACAATTCCAAGTACATCTACGAGTAGTGCATTTGAATTATCAAGTCCACCTTTAAATAATAATCAACAAGAAAAAGGTTTAATGTTTTGGAATATTAATAATCAATGGGAACGTGATCAATCAATTAGTGGAAATATTGATTCTAATATTACAAATGAACAAGGAACGAATTGTAGTGTTGTTAAAGCAAAACGAAATCATCATTTAAATAAAGATAAAACAAATTTAGATTTAGATTTTACATTTAATTGTAATTTGAATAAAAAAATGAATAAATTTAATCAAAGTGAAATTGTTTATCCAATTGTAGAAAAGAATGAAAATCATGTTAAATCATCAGGAAGATTTCAAGTACATACACATGGCGACGAGGATGAAAATAAAGATGATTCTGACATTGATGAAGATGATGAAAGTAAATCACATTTGATTAGAAAGAGAGGAATTACATCGATATCGATGTGTTCCGTCGATAGACAGAGTAGTTTTAGTCAAAAATCATTAAAATTACGTAAACAAGATTCCATAAATAGTAAAGAAAGTAAATATTCATTTGATAGCATTGATAAACCGAGTAAATCTGATAAACAAAGTATATCATTTGATTTAAGTTCTTTTGATAGTGTCGATGATACGTCATCGATCAATAAAAGTCCAAAAGAATCACCCAATCCTTCTATGTATTGTCATATTTCAATACAAAATAGTCAAAAAGAATCTTCAAATCCAAGTTTGTCAGCTAAAAGTCCAGATGGTTCTATACCAAGTATTGATTTAACATGTAATCAAAAAGAAGGATCAAATATAAGTCTGAATAGTGATAATAAAGATAATTTTGAACAAAAACAAAGCAGTCCTTCTGTACAATTTGTAGATGAAAAAGAAACTGAAAGTTCATTGTCGACTAGTTTATCAAAAAGTTTGGGAGAAATTGACTCAAAGATGAAACTAGAAACAGAATCTATTGAAGAAATTGATAAAAATTGTCAAAATAAAATTGGACAAAGTAAAAGTCAAAATGCTAGTCAAGAATCTGTGAAAATTTTAAAAGACAATCAACAGTCAAAAGAGAAATTAAATTCCTCAATTGATTTTGAATTAGATTGGTTATTTGAACATACGGATAGTGAGAATGAAAAAATGAAAGAAAAAATACGTCATGAAGTTCAAGAAGAAAATGCAAGTTATAGTGTGAACAAAATTGAAGAAATAGCAGCTTCTACAGAGGCATGCCTAAAGCGAAGTGGATCAAAAGTAAGACGTAATGGAGCCGATGATGATGAAGAAGACGAACCAAATAGACGAGATATGTCAGTGTTGAATTTAAAAAGGAAAAAGAGAAATCGAAGAGAGCGAAGGCCTTTTTGTCGACGAAGTATTCATACACTACCAAATAATAGTAATTTTCCAGGCCCAAGTAATAGTAACGTCAGAAAACCAGATTTTCAAGTCATGTATGTTGGAGGTGGAAATAAAAGTGGAAAGAAATCACTTGAAACTAGTTTCACTTTACATGAAACCTTCTACAAGAACTCTCAACAAAGTGAAGACGATTATGATGACGACGCGGACGAAGATGTCTACGTTCGAAGTAAATCAACCAATTCAGCGGACAACTCGTCTACAGCAAATAACAATATCAGTCACAAAGAAATGTTGCAAATATTTTTAGCTACTCGTCAAACAAAAGCAAATGACGATGAAGTGTTTACTTTTAAAAATGAAGAAGAACGTGGCTCAATGACGTCAGGATTGGGATCATGCATATCGACATCACCTGTCGCTATTCATCACGATATGGGTGACACTTATAATAAAATTGAGAGACACAGAAACGGACGACATAGCCGGACAAGTCGAAGACATCCTGGAAGGGTAAAACATTTGAGTTCTCGGACAACTCGTAGAAATCCTTTGATAAGACATAACTCTCAACAGCAGTCACAACAAACAAATTCATCCTCGCTTCATGTAGCAGTACCGTCAGGAACACATCTGGCTGTGTCTCATAACGACACTACAGAAGGCGCTGTGCATATATTTAGAGATGAAAACGGTGAACTTATGTCATATATGTTTGATGAAAAAGGTCTTGGATTAGCTCAAAATGTACATACCGATACGGGTAGCAAGATTTTGAAAGTTCTTATCGATCAACAACAGCAACCAGTTCCATCAACTTCCCAAGCATCCCAATCAACCGATCAACAAACGAATGATCCATTAAATCATTCTTCATCATCAACGTCGGGTGAAAACGTATATGCAACTCTTATACCACCAAATTTAGTAGCTGCAAATGCAGCCTTAACACAAAGATCACGAAATTCCTATACAAATCTTTTACCATCTGATTATCCAAATACATCTAGATCACGAAATACTGATGACGTATATACAAGTTTATTACTACCCGAATCTTCAAATTCAACTATTGCTCAAAGAGCACGTAATTCGAATGACATTTATTTACCGATTGTACCACCTAATTCTGCAGCTGCGAATGCACCGATAACGCAAATAACACAAAATTCTAATGGTTCGTATGTTGTTGAAACTTTACTTCCTCACAGTAAACTTTTAAGACATATGAACATAGACTGTAATCGAGTCATTCTAAGTGAAAATTCACCAACACATATTTTACAAAATGATTTAGAATTGGTCAATGTTATTCGTAACCGTTTTCATTTTATGGATTTTATAGAAACACCCTCACAACAGCAACAACAAGAACCCAAACGATATTATCAATTCCCTATCTTTCCATTTGCCAATGTTAAAATACATTTCAATCGTCTCATGTTACTCTCATTGCTTGATCATAATATCACTCTATTCTACACGCTCCTATGTCTATTTTTAACTGTTTTGGTTGCTGTTTTTGGTTCATGGCTTCTTTATTTAAATTTCTACAAAGATATTCATGTTTTCATATTTTGTTTTGTTATTGCTGGCTGTCAGTATTCAATGTTGAAAAGTGTACAACCAGATTCGAGTTCGCCAACGCATGGTTTCAATAAAATCATTATATTTAGTCGTGCTTTTTATTTTATTATCATTAGTTCACTTGTTTTGATTCTACATTATAGTGTACTTTATAAAAAAGAATGGAGTAACTTTTCTGTGTACAATATTCAATGTCATCCAAAAGAAATCATTAATTCCTCCAAAGATGTACTAGTCTCTTTTCTTCTATATTTTCCTTTAATTTTTAGTTTTGGTTTATTTCCTCAAGTCAATACATTTCTTATGTATTTCTTGGAACAAATTGATATTTATATTTTTGGTGGTACCGCAACTTGTTCTGTAATATCTTCTGTTTATTGTATCTTTCGAAGTATGCTCTCTGTGTTACTTTTATATGGTTTTGCATATGCAGGTTTATCAGAACCTAAAAGTTCTCAACATATTTTATTTTCTATTTATTGTGGTTTGGTTGTATCAACTTCATATCATTTAAGTCGTTGTTCAAGTGATCCTTTACCTATATGGAATATTATTAAGAAATATCTTTGCCCAATAGATGATGAAGAAGTTCAGCAATTACAAGAGAAAAAAGTTAAAAATCAAATTAAGAAAGTTTCTAAAAAGGAAAGAAAAACTTCGAGTATTTCAAGACATGATGAAAATTTGAAAGAAGATAAAAATCATGAAAATGTTCTACCAGTAGAACATGAACTTCATGATCCACTACCTATGAAACTTATTCTAACAGTTAATGCAAGACTTAAGTCAGATCTAATCATTTGTACACTTGTTTGTATTTTCGTGTTTGGTATACATTGTAGTACTGTTTTCTCAGCTTTACAACCCGAACTCAATTTTATTCTTTGGTTAATCGCAATCACAATAGGAATTCTTCTACATTATATTTTTCCTCATTTACGTAAACAATTACCATGGCTTTGTGTATCTCGACCAGTATTAAGAGCAAATGAATATAATAAATTTGAAGTTAAAAATCCTGCGAAGATTATGTTGTTTGAAAAGTTCTATGTTTATTTGTGTTTTATTGAACGAAATATTGTTTATCCCGTTTTGTTTATTGCTTCAATAACATCTGATGCACCTAGGATAATATCAAAGTTTGGGTTATTGGGCGGTTCATTGATTTTAACAATTTGTGCGCTCAAATGTTTAAGAAGTTCATTTTCTGACCCATCTGGTCAGTATCTAATCCTTTGCTTCTCTGTTCTATTCTTTCATTTTGATTTTGAGGGTAAAATATCAGAAACGTTTCTATTAGACTATTGTGTTACTTCTATTATTTTTTGTAAATCTTATGAATTCCTTTTGAAAATTCAATTCGTTGTTACTTATATAGCACCATGGCAAATCACATGGGGTTCAGCATTTCATGCATTTGCTCAACCATTTTCTGTACCTCATTCAGCAATGATGTTTCTACAGGCATTCATTTCCGCTGTATTATCTTCTCCTTTGTATCCATTTTTAGGGAGTGCAATATTTTTAACATCGTATCCACGTCCGGTTAAATTTTGGGAAAGAGATTATAATACGAGACGTTCGGATCATTCAAACACTCGTCTTGTTACTCAATTAGACAGAACATCTGGTTCAGATGATAACAATTTGAATTCTATATTTTATGAACATTTAACACGTTCTCTACAACATTCGCTTTGTGGTGATTTACTTCTTGGTCGATGGGGATCAGTTTCTCAGGGAGATTGTTTTGTTCTTGCTTCGGATTATTTAAACTGTCTTATTCATATTGTAGAAATGGGAAATGGTTTAGTAACGTTTCAAATGAGAGGTTTAGAATTTAGAGGAACTTATTGTCAACAACGCGAAGTTGAAGCAATTTCGGAAAGCGTTGAGGATAATGAGGGATGTTGTTGTTGCGAACCTGGACATCTTCCTAACCTGTTATCATTGAATGCAGCATTTTCTCAGCGATGGTTAGCGTGGGAAGTAACAACAACCAAATATGTTTTAGAAGGTTACAGTATATCTGATAATCCCGCAGCTTCTATGTTACAAGTATTTGATTTTCGTAAAGTATTAATATCATATTATGTAAGAAGTATTATTTATTATGTATCAAATGCGGCCAAATTAGAAGAATGGTTGAATTCTCCAACAATTATTGCTGCACTTCAACCAACATTAGATCGAAGTTTTGTAGATTTAGATCCAGTTTTCAATGTAGCTATAGATGAAGATTATGATTTTCGTTCATCAGGAATCACTCGGGCAAGCTTTTGTTCAAATTATCTTGATTGGATTCAATATTGTGCTGAGAAACGAAAATCTTTGACTATTGAAAAAAGCAAAGATTCGTTTTTTGTAACTTTATGTTTTGCATTAAGTCTTCTTGGACGTCGAACACTTGGAGCAGCATCTCATAATACAGTATCCAGTGTTGAATTCTTCTTATATGGATTACACGCATTGTTTAAAGGTGACTTTAGAATAACTTGTGAAAGAGATGAATGGGTATTTACAGATATGGATTTATTGAAGAAAGTTGTTGCGCCTGCCGTTAAAATGTCATTGAAATTACATCAGGAACATTTTACAGAGCCAGATGATTATGAAAATCCATCCGCTTTATATAGTGCCATCACACAGCATCATGAAAAGTTAGTTATATCGCATGAAGGAGATCCAACATGGCGGAATGCTGTACTTTCAGGAACACAATCATTACTTGCATTAAGACACGTCCTGGATGACGGTGTCGACGAATACAAAGTCATCATGTTAAACAAAAGATATCTGAGTTTTCGAATTATTAAAATGAATCGAGAATGTGTTCGAGGTTTATGGGCAGGACAACAACAAGAACTTGTCTATTTAAGAAATCGAAATCCTGAACGAGGTAGTATACAAAATGCTAAACAAGCATTGCGAAATATTATTAATTCATCGTGTGATCAACCAATAGGATATCCAATATTTGTATCACCATTAACAACATCTTATGCGGAAACAAACGAACAATTATCGTCAATTGTCGGTGGATCTCTTAGTGTAGGTGTAGTTAAACGAGCAATTATGAGATTTTGGAGACGCATTCAACGTCGATGTATTGAAGGTTGTTCAAGTGGAGGTAATGTTGCACATGAAGATGGAGGTTTTGGACATGATGGAGTATTTCAAATGACTACATTTAATATACATGCAGGTTATCCTGGAAGTCATAGCATTGAAAGTAATGCTATGTCTGGTGGAGGAAGTATTAGTAGAGGAAATAGAAGTAGTCTTGCAAGTATAGGAAAACCGAGTAGTTCAACTTTGGCAAGTCTTGCGGGATTATTATCTTCAAATCCAAGTGAATCATCGAAACATTCAAATCCTTCAACGACAACTTTGCCATCTTCTACCTATGACAATATTAGTACAAACCCAAACGAGTCTAAAGACAATGCAGACGTTACAAATTATGAACGGGCACGAATTATAGATCCTTATCAAGTACATGACGCATTGAATTTAGGAAGAAGAATTGATGTTTTGTGGCCAGATGAAAAAATGAGAGCAAGAGGTGGAAGATCATTTTGGAAAGATTGGCTTCCACTAATTGGTATGGAAGGACCAGTTGTACATAAATGGATACCAAATCATAGAGATCCAAATAAAAGATCAAATGTAGATAGAACTATACTTCTTATTAAAATTGATGATAAATATGTGCCGATTAGTGAAAGTGGAGTGCAAAAGTTGTTACCGGATGGGGTTGAGCCGGGTTAGATTAGACATGATATGAAAGTTGAGGACAAATATTGGAAAGTGGGGTACAGAGGTATCAAAACATGTTCATCAACCCTACTACGGTAATGAAGGGTTGTTTGACAGATATGCATAACTATTGGGTTCAGTAAAACCCCGGAGCAAAGGCCGCAAAACCTTCAGTTGAGTAATGCCGGGTTAGTTGGTGCTAATAATGAAAATTGACGACAAAATTATTGGAAAATGTCCTTAAATTGTTGGATCTACACACTAGGGCAATCTAAGCATTCAAAAGTGTTTGGCCAAAGACTATCAATATAGCAATGCAAACGAAAAGAAGAGCCAAATCGTCTCACAGCGATCATCCTCATTGTGATGCAAGAAAATTTTACCTATATTATTAATTTTTAGCTTGTAATTACTGCAACAAAATCAACCCTACTACGTTAATAAAAAAGGCTTGTTTGACAGATTTGCATAACTTTTTGATTCAATAATACGCCCAGCCACTTGCAATAGATCTTAACAAAGGTCGCTGTGATAATTACAATGCAAACGGGTTTAAATTTTAAACTAAACATTCATTTTGATTTTTTCCAATTATCTTCTAATACTAATATAGAAGTCACATTTATTCCCTTATTTTTTTGTTCATCTCTTCGGGACAAAGTTCGGATAGTCAGCTAGAATTGTGTAAATAAGTAGGATAACGACAAGGTCCAGAAATTTGATGAATATTTTTGATTTCTTTCTTAACTATTTTTTAACGTTTTTGTTATATATAAGGCAGATTTTAATTTTCCCAATAAGGTTAAATGTCTCTGTGGTACATTCCCTCATCAGAAAATAATTCTTGATTGGAAGAGATGGAAAAAAATATTTATCTATTGTTTATTTTGTATAATAATTTTATGATTAAAAAAAAACACACACACAATCCAGAGGAGGAGTTGATTGGTTTACTTGATCCGTTTTGAAACAATCTGCTTTGCTCTGTTTGTTGACAATAAAAAAAACATTGCCTCACAGATCTCATGGTCCACTATACATAATCCTCTTCACATATTATTTAATCTTTTTGATGTATACTATATTTATATAAAAAAAAATATACACAGACAAAATAAGTAAAATATTTATTTTGAAGTTTCTCGATTATTCGATTAGACTATAATTTCTTCAATTTCATTTCGGGGAAAAAAGATACCAAGTAATTTTTTTTAAAGATTGGTGGAATTTGCTGACTTTGTACCGTATAAGGAGAATTTACCTGCTAATTTTTTTGGGGAAATTTAAGTCTGCCCAAAATAAATACCTACCTAAATCTGAGACTATTGTTTGTTTTTCAAATATCCCATGTTTTCAATGTATGACTCTTGTATAAATTTACTATTTTTACTTTATTTTCCCATATACGAAGTATAGGAAAATAAAGTATTGTATTGGTGAAAAATTTCGATGTCGTTTTTTACTTTCTTTTCCTATAGAAGATGATGTATTGTAATCGTGCAATTTTTTTATGTGTACAGGGTTAAAATTCGATGTCAATCCGTGAATCACATTTTTGAGACCAAAAAAAAAAGATTTCACTCTATAAAGCCAGGCCCGAAAATGATTCCCCTCCAAGCTACAGACTCTGGAAGTTTGAGGAAAAAAATCGTTTTTTTCTTATTAACTTTGGTTTTACGTTTTGTAAAAAAAAAAAAAAATGTGTTATTGACCTAAAATTATGTGGCACTTAATTGGGAAAAGTTTGGATATGATCTGTTTTTTGGGGGCGGAGATATTGAGGGTTGCTCAACCTAAATACACTCAGAACTTTTCGGTGGTCACTGATATTTGAAATTAAATTTGCTAGAGAATTTATATCATTTACAACAATAAGAGAATTTTCATTTCGAAAAAATCTAGATTTTTTTTTTAAAGAAATTTCAAATTTGAATAGTGTTATTGAGGCTAAAGTCTGAGTTATTTATTAATGAATCTTGTCAAAGAAGAGATATTTTATCATTCAATAAACGTTGTCATTTCTGTGTTGAAATAATAGTTTGTGTGTTTTTTTAATACTACCGTAAAAGATGTTTTTTAATAATATTAAAAAAAAAAAAATCTGGGACCATCACACAAAAAAAAACACACTAAATTCCTTTTCTATAAGGAGAAACTATTGTAATGGGCTGAAATTTTCGATGGTTTTTGAAATCAGAGTAGTAACAAGAGAGATATGACCGATTCAAACACAAAACAGCTTGTAACTTTGTGACAAAAGCTCAAATCAAAAATTGACAAAATGTTTGTTTTTATTATTTCTATAACACCTATTCTCTTTGGCACTACAACCTGTAGAAATAAGTAAGTAGACCAAATTTTAAACTCTAGTTATTACCGGGTTTTTACTAGGCAGGATTTGTGAAAACCGATATAAATCGACAACGATAGATTGGATTTCAACCAAAAGTTTCGTGTGTCGTCCATGTTGTAAAAATGACATTTATATTATTATTATTTAGTGTGTTTCAGGGGGTTAAAAAACCGCTGACACATTACAAAATTGGGAACCAAAATACCCCCCCCACCCTTAATATTCAAACAAATGAATAAATATATATAAAAAAAGTTAATCAAAACAGAAAAATAGATTAACAAAATTTAAATAAACTCCAAAATTAAAAAGACCTGTAAAGAAAACTGAAATTGTTATTAGTAGGTACCTGAAAAAGAGAAAATATCAAACTAGCAGAGTACCCGAACTTCGTTTCGAGAATATGAGAGAAAAAAATGATAATAAATCTGACTCTTCATTAATAATAATCGAGGTACAACCGTTTAAACGCGATCAGAGCATACACATAGATTACATATTACATACATGGGGAGTAGTAACGGGTTGTTAAACTTGTAACCCTCGAATGGCTAGTCACAATTTTGCAAAATATGTCCTAAATGAAGGATGAAGATGTTACCTAAAACTTTCTCGCTTTGAGTTGATATGTTGTCGCGACAAATCTTAAGATATTGGCCAAAATTCGGAAAA
>CM022884.1:18323098-18368871 GCA_012654025.1 Pachypsylla venusta
TGATATGCTTTGATTCAGCAAACATTGCTGAATCATCATCATCATCGTTAATTCTTTTATTTCCAAATTTTCTATCATATTTCATTCTTATTAATCTCATTTTCTTCGTCCGATATGATTGTTTTCTCTTCTTTGATATGCTTTGATTCAGCAAACATTGCTGAATCATCATCATCATCGTTAATTCTTTTATTTCCAAATTTTCTATCATATTTCATTCTTATTAATCTCATTTTCTTCGTCCGATATGATTGTTTTCTCTTCTTTGATATGCTTTGATTCAGCAAACATTGCTGAATCATCATCATCATCGTTAATTCTTTTATTTTCAAATTTTCTATCATATTTCATTCTTATAAATCTCATTTTCTTCGTCCGATATGATTGTTTTCCCTTCTTTGATATGCTTTGATTCAGCAAACATTGCTGAATCATCATCATCATCGTTAATTCTTTTATTTTCAAATTTTCTATCATATTTCATTCTTATAAATCTCATTTTCTTCGTCCGATATGATTGTTTTCTCTTCTTTGATATGCTTTGTTTCAGCAAACATTGCTGAATCATCATCATCATCGTTAATTCTTTTATTTCCAAATTTTCTATCATATTTCATTCTTATTAATCTCATTTTCTTCGTCCGATATGATTGTTTTCTCTTCTTTGATATGCTTTGATTCAGCAAACATTGCTGAACATCATCATCATCATCGCTATTTCTTTTATTTCCAAATTTTCTATCATATTTCATTCTTATTAATCTCAATTTTCTTCGTCCGATATGATTGTTTTCTCTTCTTTGATATGCTCTGATTCAGCAAACATTGCTGAATCATCATCATCATCGTTAATTCTTTTATTTCCAAATTTTCTATCATATTTCATTCTTATTAATCTCATTTTCTTCGTCCGATATGATTGTTTTCTCTTCTTTGATATGTTTTGATTCAGCAAACATTGCTGAATCATCATCGTTAATTCTTTTATTTCCAAATTTTCTATCATATTTCATTCTTATTAATCTCATTTTCTTCGTCCGATATGATTGTTTTCTCTTCTTTGATACGCTTTGATTCAGCAAGAATCATCATCATCATCATCGTTAATTCTTTTATTTCCAAATTTTCTATCATATTTCATTCTTATTAATCTCATTTTCTTCGCCCGATATGATTGTTTTCTCTTCTCTGATATGCTTTGATTCAGCAAACATTGCTGAATCATCATCATCATCGTTAATTCTTTTATTTCCAAATTTTCTATCATACAATATTTCTAATGTGTTAACTAAGTACAATACTGGATGGACAATCAATCGATTGCCTAAATGTTTTAAATAGTTTAGAAATATTTCTAATTTTGATACGCTTACATAATTTATTTCTTTGTTTAATAAATCCATAGCATTCATAAAGTCTCTGTCGGCCATTATGAAATTGATTTGCTCAAGTTTACGTGCAAGTTCTCCTTCTTTTAAACCAAGTATATTATTTACAAGATCCATTTCATCTTTATACATTTGGAAAACGCCTGTGTATTCCTGTAAGGCAAAGTTTTTTTTTTGTCTTTACGTCTCTTTATCATCTATTGGTCGTTCGAGACGAGGGTTTTATCCTCCATTCGCTAAAAACTTGCAAACCAGCTTCCCCATATTGACCTCACTCAGCCTGGGTTGAGTCGGAAAAATACAAGGGTGCAAATCCAGGGGAACACTCACATGATACAACCTCCTTCGATGTTGCTGAACGTAGTGATCTAACGGGAACTGGTATATTCAACGTGGGCTTAACGTCTCTTTAACATTCAATAGATGTTAAAAGAGACATTAACATCTATTGTTAACGTCCTCCCCCCATAGTGTCTCTAACTGCTGATCTCCTTCGCTTAAAACAAATTCAAATGAGACTGGTCACTCGACTAATAACGGGGCATCCACCCCCCCCCCCNTCCCCCCCCCCAAAAAAAAAAATATGAACTTCACATTTAAATCAATTTTAAGAGACATAAATTACAAAGAATTAAGACATATTGTTGACAGATCAAGTTTGGCAACTTTTTGCTGTATCTTTTTAGTGCGTTACGCACGCACTAAAAATGACGGGAATGAAAATTTTAGGGGCCCCTGATGAATCCCTCTGTGTTTTGTTTACATTCGGTAGAGGTAAAATAGGCAACCAGCTGGCGAGGAAGGGGTCAAAAAACCCTTCATTGGTCCTAAATCCTCAATTGGTATCAGCAAATCTGAAGCGCGCAGTTCGGTGAGACAATGGATGAGAGAGAGAGACATGTGTCTCAGAACTAAAACCTGAGGACAACGACACAGCAAACCATCAAAAGAGATTTTGATGGCTGAACCATCAAAATCTCTAACTGTTGATCTCCTCCGCTTAAAGCGAAATCAAATGGGACTGGTGACTCGACTAATAACGGGGCATTGTGGTCTTAAAAAACACATGCACAATATGGGAATCTTTAGGGAAAACTCATTGTGTACAACTGTACACTATGTGCGGAGGAAGAGGAAACAAATGAGACTGGTCACTGGACTAATAACGGGAAATTGTGGTCTCAGAAAACACCTACACAATATGGGACTCTTTAGGCAAACCCCATTGTGTACACTATGTGGGGAGGAAGAGGAAACAAATGAGACTGGTCACTGGACTAATATCGGGACATTGTGGTCTCAGAAAACACCTACACAATATGGGAATCTTTAGGGAAACCCCATTGTGTACACTAAGTGGGGAGGAAGAGGAAACAAATGAGACTGGTCACTGGACTAATAACGGGACATTGTGGTCTCAGAAAACGCATACACAATATGGGAATCTTTAGGGAAAACACATTGTGTAAACTATGTGGAGAGGAAGAGGAAACATGTAATCTTTGATTGCTGTGTCCTACTCAATCGGAGAGTGAGTATCATCGGGTCACTAAACCCCAGAGAGGAACTCGTCAAAAACAATCTGGTACGAAGACTGCTCAAGCTCTCAGAGCAGTTGAATCTTAGCTAGAGAAATAATCCCAATACACAAAAAGCCCATGTGGCTGAGGTGCAAGGATTCCAAACCTTAGTGGGCGAAGCTCAATGAAACGAGAGATAGAATAATAAGGAAGTTTAGTAAACTTCCCCCCCCCCCCCCCCCCCNCCCCTCCCCCCCCAAAAAAAAACTTACTTCTTGAAAACTATTTTCCTCTGTCAGAATAGGAAAATTCACTTTCATATCAACCTTTTCGCCATTGTCAAGAGTATGAAAAATGCGAAAATGTCTTAATCCAGGCACACTCTTACTGAACACATTCATATAAACACCAGCAAAGGCTGTTCCTACTTCTCGTTTGATAAGACATTTATAACTTTTAATTAAACTTCGTTTATCTCCCGTTTCCATAAAGGAACAGTACGGTTTGGTTACATGAATTATATAATGCCAACTAATTTGAGTGAAATTATTTTTTACAGAAACGTCCACTGTAATGTAATTTTTAGTTTCAAAAAAATGAAAACTATATTGTTGATCTCTAGACCAACCTATTCCTGAAAAAAAAAAAAAAAAAAAAAAAAAAAACAANCTCTGGACCAACCTATTCCTGAAAGAAAGAAAAAAAAAAAAATTTATATTGTAGATCTCTGGACCAACCTATTCCTGAATTTTTTTTTTTTTATTACTAGGTAGATGGGGTGCTTCCGGTCCTCCTAAAGGATGGCAGGGAGGTACTGGGACCAATCCTCTGCAAACTTTTTCGGGCCAGCATAGCTACATGCTATGTACGAACAACCTGGAAGTCTGCGGGAGTGGTCTTTATTCTAAAGCCGGGGCGAATATCATATGCGGAGGCAAAATCGTATAGGCCAATAACCTTATCGTTCTTTGCCCTCAAAACCCTTGAAAAGCTTGTTGAGAAATATGTCAAAGAAACCTTCCTTATACAGAGGCCTATACATAGGAATCAGCATGTATATCAAGCGGGGAAGTCATGTGAAGCGGCCTTGCATCATTTGGTAACAAATATCGAGGCCACAATAAAGCACAAGGAAGTTTCTCTTGGAGCTTTCCTTGACATCGAAGGAGCATTTGATAATACTACTTTTGACACAATGATCCTGGCAATTAAAAAACATGGTATAGACGACACCTGCTGCAGGTGGATAGAAACCATGTTGAAAACCAGGAACATACAAATATCCATGTTTGGAGAAACAACGAGCGCTATTGTCAGGAGAGGATGCCCCAGGGTGGTGTGCTTTCGCCTCTACTGTGGGATCTTGTGGTGAATGAGCTGTTGATAAGGCTAAATAAACTAGGATACTACACCCAGGGATATGCTGATGACGTAGTCATCCTTATTAGGGGCAAGTATCTAAACACAGTGTCGGATGAGATGCAGTCGGCTCTGAAACTGGTGGAACAATGGTGTGGTGAAGTTAACCTAAGGGTCAACCCAATGAAAACTGCCGTTGTTCCATTTACCCGACGAAGAAAATTGGAGGATCTAAAACCGCCAACCTTCTTTGGGGAGATTCTAGTAATGGGGGGTGAGGTAAAATAACTTGGTGTCACCTTGGACTCCAAGCTAACCTGAAACCCTCACATCTCTAAAACTTTCGACAAATTCAAACTGGCCTTTATGATAACCCGAAGAACATTTGAAAAATGCTGGGGTCTCAAGCCGCACATAATGGCCTGGTAATACTGTGCGGTGATAAGACCCATGGTTATGTATGGAAGCGTAGTGTGGTGACCAAAGGTGGAGCAAGTACAGGCTCAGAAGATCCTTGGAGGACCCCAACGCCTTGCCTGCTTGTGTATCACTAGTGCAATGAAAACCACACCAACTGCAGCAATGGAAACCATGCTGAACCTTCTGCCACTGGATATCTATGCCAAGGGCGAGGCAAGAATGAGGGCATATAGGTTGCAAAAAAACGATATTTGGAAAACCCAGGACCATGGGCATCCCAAAATAACAAAATTAGCACACCATCCCATACTAATGATGGGCCGTGACTATATGATCAGCAAAAATTCATTTGACAAAACCATCAAAACCGGCACTAATAAACCGGAACTAGATTGGGTAGAAAGAGAGAGAAAACTGATCTCGGGGGGGCTGTCTGGTGTGGTTCACTGACGGCTCCAAAACAAAAGAAGGGTCTGAATCTGGAATACACTGTGTAAAACCCACGGTAGATATAAGCTTACCGCTGGGGAAGTATGACTACTTTGCGTTTATGTTGGCGAGATTCGGTCACAAATGCAGCAATTACTGACGCTTGAGAGAGCCCCATCTCCTTAGAATCTCCTTGAGGGAGCCCATCTCCTTTCCGGCTTCACCGGAATAGTGTTGTAGAGGAGCGTGGCTTCTTATATTAATAGAGAGCTTCAACAAATAAGTCTCCCTACCATCGGGGATCTTGAACAAAACTCCAAGGATCAGGTATCCTCAAAGACACACGCTCAACTAGATATTGATGACTGACCAAACCAAACCTTCATAAACTCTCTTTAAGGAGTCAAGTTGGAGGTGATCAATTAATAATCCATAAACAAATTAGTGTGGGTAGAGGTAATAAAAAATATTTTCTCTGTTATTATGCAACACTGAGGACTCCGGACTAGGTATTGATCATTCCGGCTCCTTCCATGTCCTCCAATAGTTGTAAATATCTCAAATTCTTGAGGAAGAGGATTTACTGGGTTCGACCTCTCGGGCTACTGATTACCAACCCACCAGTTTCAGATCTCCATGGACACTTATTGCAATTAATGGTTGTTCCAACAAGAAGGGCCGAATTAATTGTTCTCATTGTGCAACTCAAGATAAATTTGAACAACCAACAAAATGAGGGAACAGTTTTGCAAAATTTGAACAATCTGGATCTTTAGGAAATGTGAAAACACCGCGATGTGTTCCTAAATGCCGTACAGTGCGTGGGAATATGAGGGAGACTATTGGCACCTCGATTCGTCATTTTGGGTTCGAACTTATTAAAAATATACCATCACGGCGGATAAACGGATTATTTTTTTTCGATTTTTTGATTCTACGTACCTTGAATTTGGGGGGGGGGGCACATATTTTTTTCGTGACGATTCCAAGGGCTCATTATTAAAAATAATAAACCAAAAAGCTGTTTGACCCCTTTATGGTGATCTCTGATCTCCAAAATATTGAACTTACTGTCATTCAAAACGTCTTTCTCATCTTCCATTATTACAATGACCTTATCCAGACAGTACCCAGTATCAAGAAGTATGTAACCAATTCTAGAATCTTCAACAATGATTTTTATTGAGCCTGTAAATGTGAATATTGTTAGAGGGGGAGATTGGCTCCTTCTGCCAAACCTAAGATAAACTTGATTCCAAGTATCAGTAAAGCAGAGACACCCAGTCTCTGCCGAACTAACATAGGGAAGACGTCATCTTGAACATGGCAAGGAACATAAACAAGAGAAATCATACTGCCAGAAATGAGTGACGAATGCAGTATCTATAAAGTGTTAGGATATTTCTTAAGAAGGGATCAGATACACAAATATAGAATCGATAATCTCTACAATATAAATTTCTACGCTTTTACTCTTACGAGAAAGATTCCCATTTAAAATCGAGCGAGTTTCCACAGTTCGTGTTCCATACTATAATGTATACGAAGCATTTGCTCAAGTAAAAACATTTGCTTCATTTTATGCATACTGCTCAATAATGTACCCACCTAAAGCATGTCCAGTAAGTCTAATTTTGGACCCATAATTTTGTTTGACGGTTGCCAAATTTTCCGGTAAAATTCCTTCTCGAGCCGACACAATATAAGCTTTTTCTGATTCTTTTCTATAGACTTTTTCTAAGTCATCAAACACACCTATGGTCATACTAACACAGTTTTCATTGAGTCGTAAATCATACTGATATTGTTTGTAAAATTCATTGAAATTCACTACATTTTGTTTATTGTATTCTTTGTAAGCTTTGTGAAACCTGTCAAACAAATAAAAATAAATTTTTAACCCAAAGTTAAAAAAAAACAAATAAATTTTAAATCCAAGGGCAAACAAACAAATAAATGTTAAGCCCAAGGATGGAACTTATTATTCAAGCAATATACTGGGTGTGTTTTAGGTCCAAAATTCGTTACGATTCTTGTAGACTGAAGACATTTTAGAACTCGTAACTCTGGAGTAGTTGCAAAATGCTACATAAATTTCTCGTTTGGATTGATTTATGCTGTCGTGAAAAAAATAGAATAACGGACCGTGACTATCGTCTGAATTTGACCGAGACGAGTTTGACAGTTTTAACAGATATATCAAGAACGGTAAGTGCTAGAGACTAGAGACTTTTACTGATTCTACCGTTCCCGATTTTTCATGGAATTTTGTTTTCTCGAATCCTGTCATAAAACAGAACGATTAGAGATAGAGCTTAAAGTTTGGTGCCATTTTATACGGTTTTAGACTAGAACTGCGAAACGACACTTTTGGAAGAAGAAAAAACGCCAAGTGTAAAATGGATATCAACCAAAAGTTTCGTGGTTCAAAATAATATATATATATATTTTATTGTTAAAGAGCCGTTAGCTCTTTAACATCTATTGGTCATAGAAGTCAGGGATTTTATTTTCTATTCGCTGTGGAAACTTGTAAACCAGTTACCCACATTTGCCTCACCCAGCCTGGCTAGTGCCGGAAAAATAACCAGTATCATGAGGACGCAAAACCACGTGGAAAAAACTCGCTGGGCGTTGCTTAACTTCGGTGATCGCGACCTGGAACTGGTGTATTCAACGTGCCATAGACGCTGTCTATTGTATTATTTTAACTTACTCAATAAAATGATCAATTGAATTATACAAATTTTGTTTCAGTATATTTTCGTAAGATGTTCGTACGGCTTGTAAGAAATCTTTGAATTGTTTTTCTGATTTGAATTGGACGGCCTCTGTAGTATTACCATGCTGAGGATCATATGTTGATTGGTAAGAAGCAAGAAAGTAAGGATGCTTGCCTTTGAATTTACATCCAAATCGATCATTGGCTAAGTAGAAAGAAAAAAATCTGGTGTGAACATCACACAATACGAAGCCAATTTTGGGACTTCAGTCTTGTAATGATTTTCAATTGATAAGAAAAACTTGTAATATACAACCTGTGAGTCTTATCAGCATTTTATTTATAAATATAAGGATTTGTTCGAAGGTATGGGATGTTTACCTGGGGAGTGTAAAATAACTTTATCTTATCACCAAATACTATACCTCAGGTTCACCCACCATGAAGGGTTCCTTTTAAATTAATAGATCATAAGTATAAAATCGACCTAAAAGATAGAATGGTGAAACAAAAAACTATACAAAAAGTTACTGAACCTTCTTCATGGATTAACTCAGTGGTATTAGTAAGGAAACCGGATAAAAGTCTCAGGGTGTAACTCAACCCTAGACCTTTGAACAAATACATTTTAAGACCTGGATATCAATTACTTACGATTGAAGAGTTTAGAGCAAAACTATTTGGTTCAAAAATGTTTACAAAGCTTGATACAAGTAGTGCGTTTTGGTCTATGAAATTAGATCGCAAAAGTTCAGAGTTGGGTTCAAGACAACTATTATCGATTTTTTTCGGAGCAAGTTACAAACTTAAATTGTGGTTTATTATAATCTTTAAAGTCTTTTTAAACGTTTTAGCTCCGGAAAATAAATTAATTCACTTTAATTTTAATTTATTTTGAAAAAAAAAACCTTTTTTCGTATTTATTGGAGAATTTGAACATAGTGAACTAAAGTAGACATATTTGTTTTGATTGCAATCCGATTCTGCGACGCAGTTATAATAATTTTGCTTTTATTGTAAAAACGCAATCTACAAATCATTCGTTGGCTGGACTAATAAGTAGGCTGCCATTTTATCTAATCCTCGAATTCAAATTTTGAGGAAGTCTGATGAAATTTTCGGAATTTTGAAGGTAGGTATTAATTAATTTCATTAATAAAATAAACTACTAGCTACTTCTATGTTTAAACTAAAGTACTGACTAATTTTATTAATAAAATAAGGTACTAATTAATTTTATAAAAAAATAAAGGATTAATTAATTTCATGATTAAACTAAAGTTAATTCTATGAATAAAAAAAGTACTAAATCATTTTATCAATAAATTAAAATACTAATTAATTAATTTATAATAATAATATAATAATTTGCTTTTATTGTAAAAAATTGCCTTTTGGCGTGTACAATATATAAGTGAAAATAAATAAAAATACAATGTAAATAAAAAATAAAAACAAAATAATACACCAGTAGAGCAGTGTGGAGCAGAGTGAAAAAGAAGCAGAAGAAGATTTAGAAAGATGAAAAATAAAAATAAAATCAAATTCAATGCTCCCCCAACCGTCATCCCGTAAACTCTCCAAAGGAGTAAGGTACTGATTCTAAGAGCCGCTCTTTGAGAGAATTCCTAAAGTCTAGAGGGTTGCTAGACTTTAGCTCATCAGAGATGTTGTTGTAGAATTTTATACCCCCCTTAAGAAAAGATCTGTCCATGATTTTGTTGGAACTAAGGAGATATTTGTTTTTGTTTCTTGTATTGTAATCATGGACATCACTTTGCTGAGTGAGGGTATCAGCGACTCTATGAATCAGCACACAAGTGTCCAGGATAACTTGGGCGAATACAGTTAGAATTTTGTACCCCCTGAAGATAGGTTTACAGGATGACCGCTTCCAGAGTCCAAACACTGCACGAACAGCCCTCTTCTGCAAGAGGAAAACATCTTTAACCTGAGTGGAGTATCCCCAATACACTATACCATAGCTCATAACACTATGGAAGTAGGAAAAGTAAGAAAGAAGAGCAGAGCTGGAGTTAACGTTTCTACGGACCGAGCCGACAGCAAAAGCAGCTGTTGACAGTTTTGCTAAAAGTTGTTGAGTATGAGTTTTCCACTCTAGTTTGCTGTCAACTACCAGTCCAAAAAACTTAACTTAAGTTGTAGGAGATAGGGAGAGGTCAGTAGTTTTAATGGGAGGGAGAGAAATGGACTGAGGTGAGGAATTAAAATAGATATAGGAAGTTTTTCCTTGGTTAAGGCAAAGTTTGTTAGCCCTGAACCAAGTTTGAATGTTCGACATCCCCTCAGCGGATCTCGACAGAACATCAGCACGATCCGAACCACTGACTAAGATTGTCGTGTCGTCAGCAAAAAAAGAGGAGGGGACCCAGCACAAATCCCTGTGGTACTCCTGCAAGGACCTGGAGGCTGGAGGAATAGGTGTAGGAGGAGATGGGAGGGGAGGAGAAAGAAGTATTGCAAGTAACTGGGGGATTCTGCGCTGTAGTGAGTCCATAACTAGCAGGCAGCGCTGGAGAGAGATGATTATGATATCGAGGTGGGAGGGGAGTGAGATTAGGAATGGGCGGGTGCGGGGATGGACGACAGTGGAGAGATGAGGCAGTAGAAGGCGAGGGCCAAGGTAGGGAGTAGTTGGGTAAGGTTTGAGCGGACGTGAAATTTGGGTAGCTTTGCGAAGCAGAGTAGTGCAGGGAAGGGGAGGTAGTAGGATGGAGAAGATTTAGGAAGGAAGGGGTAGGAAGGAGGTGAGAGAAGAGGTATTGACTGCAAAAGTTGACTACTCGACTGGAAAGACGTTGGTGCAATTTGATTTTGAGCAACAGATGACAGTTCAGTTGTATCAACAAGTAAAAAATTTACCCTACTAGGTTTGAATGTCAAAAATTGAAAAGATCAAGAAACTTGCATTCTCATACGAGCACCAAGTTTGAATTGCATAGAAGTTCCTGGTGGCAGGGGGGGGGGGGTTTAGCCTAATTAAGGTGGGTTAGGTTTAAATGCATTAAGTTATGTCAAAAAAACAAATTTGGATTCAGGCAGCCTCAAATTGAGAAACACCGTTATTGCCATATGGGTTATGAAAAAAAAAATACAATGTTCTGGCCTTCCATGTTCAATGATTTGAAAATTTACATCCAGATTTCAGAATTGCAATGTCTGAATGTCTCTCATAAATTTAAGCCAAGTAACCCAAAGGAACCTCTTAAGGACCATTTAAACTGCCTGAACATACACGAGCATCGAACATTCGTGATCGTTGCTCGCCAGTTTTCAACGAGCACGAACAATATATTAGTATGGATATGGATATTATTATTAAAAAAAAGTTGATAAGGTAATTACATAATTCTAATAGCAGTGTTACATAATTACATTATTCTAATACAAATTACATAATTCTAATAGTAATTACATAATTCTAATAAGGTAATTACATAATTCTAATAGCATTAGTATAATTAAACATTTTAAGAATATATTTGCACGTCAAGGCACTCCGGCTTTATTAATCTCAGACGGAGGACCTCCTTTCAGTTCAAAGGAACTACAAGCATTTTATACAGAGGGGAATATTGAACATTTATGTTCATCACCATACAATCCTAAAAGTAACAGACTTTCAAAACAAACTGTCAAGTTAGTAAAAAAAAAAAAAACACTTACCGTTAGAAAAGTGCAGCTGTATATAAAAGAAAATTATAAAAACGAAGTGCATCATTCAAAGGACGCTAACTGAAATGTCACAAATCAATATTTACATAAAAATATAACTAAAATACCTAAATGTGCACGTTTTAGATTTTAGATAGACAGTAATTATATTGGTGATCCGAAGAAAGGTCGCCGAAAAGATATGGGCAGGGCAGAATATGCCCAACGAACAGCACAGAAACAAATTGACAAACTCAAGGCCATAGGCGTTTTTAGGTGGCGGGTTTAAGCCCTCCACCCCCAGATTTTTTCGGGTCTTACACTAGATATAATGAAAAAATATACAGGTATGTTGTTCGGACAGAGAAAAAAAAATCAAGTCCCCCCAACTAGAATTTTAGGCTAGAACTCGCATAGGCGATGCTTGGGTGGCAGGATATTCTTAAATTAGAGTGTTCCCATAAAAAAAAAATCTGTCTCTTTGGATGACCAATGACATGTGTAATTAAATGAACATTTGCACTACACGTTTGTCAATCGTTACGACAAAAAAAAAAAAAAAAAAAAAAAAAAAAAAAAAAAAAAAAAAANAAAAAAAAAAAAAAAAAAAAAGAACGCCACGTAAGAAGACTAATGAATTATGATTTTTTTTTCTAGTGGGAACATAATTGTCCGTCACTTTTTTTTTTTTATCCTGGACGGAAAATCTTAAAAACAGGGTTTGAATGTTTTTTTCTTGCCTTAACGTCCCTTTGACATCTATTAGTCATTCGAGACGGGGGCTTTACCTTCCATTCGCAGGAAACTTACAAACCAGCTATCCACATTGATCGCACTCAGCCTGGGTTAGGCTGGAAAAATAACCAGTATCACGAGGGCGCGAAATCACGTGGAACAACCTCGCTGGACGTTGCTTAGCTTCAGTGATCGTGACCTGGAACTGGTTTATACGTGCCATAGATGCTGTCTATTGTATTATTTTAAACCATCTACCCTCATTGACCTCACTCAGCATGGGTTGGGCCCGAAAAATAGACAACATCACGAGGTTGCAAACCAACGAGGGCACCCACTTTGTAAAACTTCGACGGACGTTGCTTAACTTCAGTGCTCTAACGGGAACTATAGACGCTGGCTTTTACGACAAGCTTAAATTGATAGAAGTGTTGTTTATTTGAATGAATTCTATAACTAATAAGCTAACACTTGTTCCCTCATCTCTCAGACGACAACTGATGTTACAACGTAATTGCAATTAGTGGCAACACGAAACAAATAATAATATAACACTAAATAGGTACATAAATATCTATGCCTTACTAATTATTCAACAAACTTATACCGGATGACTCGACGCATTTTGCTTTCGAAATATTGATCGCGAGGAAACTTTGTAACTATCTCAGTCCGGGTAATTGCTATTAAACCGTGAACCACAATAGATCGGAACACCATGAATAACAATGAAGGAATAGAGAATGAAATAGCCACCGAGGGGAGCAAACCAGTTTCATTAGGTGACCGTCCTAAGTCCGTGTAAATACAGAAGGTTTGGTGTTAGGAAGGGCATCCAGCCATTCATTAGATTGTACATTTACCATGGTAGAAGGAAAATAAGAAGGTAAGCCCATGCGCATCTTGCCCCTTCACGCTATACTAACTGCATTACGTTAACTGGTAGTGCCTGAATTGTACATTTACCATGGTAGAAGGAAAATAAGAAGGTAAGCCCATACGCATCTTGCCCCTTCACGCTATGCTAACTGTATTACGTTAACTGGTGAAACCGAAGCCTCTACACAGCAATAACAATCCGAGGGGTCACCAGGTAACCTCATGCGTAAAACAGGACGAGTTTTGGTACTTTGATTGAGACCCCCCTGTACATTTACCCAATTTAGATTTTTTAAAACAATTGCAAATTTGAATAAAATGTTTTTGAGGCTAAAATCATATCAAAGAAGAGATATTTTATCATTCAATAAACGTTGCCATTTCTGTGTTAAAAAAATATTTTTTTATTATTATTATTTTAATACTTGAGTACCTAAAATATGTTTTTAATAAAATAAAAATAAAAAAAAAAATCACACGAAATTCCTTGTCTATAAAAAAAATTGTAATGGACTGAAATTTTCGAGTTCTTGGGTTCTGGTGCAAAATTTCTAGTCTCCAGTACGTACTTACTGTTTTCCTTCTAGACAGGAATTGTGAAAATAAGCCGTCAAGGGTGTACTCTTGTTTCAACCAAAAGTATTGTGGAGCATTGAATGCATAAACATTATACAAATAAGTAGATACCAAATTTTAAACTCTAGCTTCTTACCTTTCTTGCAGGATTTGTGAAAACCAATATAAACCGACAACGATAGATTGGATTTCAACCAATAGTTTCGTGTGTCGTTCAATTTCTAATTTCTAGCCCTGACCATTCTTCAGGTATCTTGTTCACAGGCCAAACGACAGACACACACTGAGGACCTCAAAACATATTTTGTCATTGAAAACTGGACATGTAATGGTATCTGTAAAATAGGGTGCCACATATTTTACTTTTTTCATTGTACCATTCTTGAAATGCAGTCCGATTGGTTCCTAAACAAATCACAATGGCTAAGTGCTATTGGGACGTGGTGATTTTTTTTCTTCCATTATTAAACTAAGACTTTCTTTTCAAATGGTGTTCATTATCCTACCACGTCCAGGGACGTAGTTATAGGCGGTTTTCAAGGGTTCAAAACGCCATGATTATTCCACCAATCCATACAACAACTCCTTTTCATTCTTATTAATGATTGTATGATCAAAATTTTGATACGTTTAAATAATTTATTTCTTTGTCTAATAAATCCATAGCATTCATGAAGTCTCTGTCGGCCATTATGAAATTGATTTGCTCAAGTTTACGTGCAAGTTCTCCTTCTTTTAAACCAAGTATATTATTAACAAGATCCATTTCATCTTTATACATTTGGAAAACGCCTGTGTATTCCTGTAAAGCAAAGTTTTTTTTTTTTTTTTTTTTTTTTTTTTTTTTTTTTTTTTTTTTTTTNTTTTTTTTTTTTTTTTTTTTTTGGCTTCACGTCTCTTTAATATTTATTGATCATTCGAGACGGGGGTTTTACTCTCAATTTGCTGAAAACTTGAAAAACAGCTACCCACATTGACCACACCCAGCCTGGGTTGGGCCGGAAAAATAGCCAGCATCACGAGGGTGCAAACAGGAACGCGAGCACTATGTGTGGAGGAAGAGGAAACAGGTTCTCATTTAATTGATTTAATCTTTGATTGTAGAGACCTAACTCAATTGGAGAGAGAATATCATCTGGTCACTAAAAACCAAAGAAGAACTCGTCCAAAATATTCTGGTAAGAAGACTGCTCAAAACTCTTTGGGCAGTTGAAATAAGCTCAGCCCCAAGACACAAAAAGACCATGAGGCTGAGATGTATGGATTCCAAACCTTAGGGGTGAAGCTGAATGAAATGAACTAGAATGGTAAATTAATAGGAGATCAAAGTCCATCCCCAAACTGAACTACCACCTTCCCTAATCAGTATTACCAAACATATTGGTTACGATATACGCCGGCTTAAATCTAGAATTACCCGTCACAAATTTTCCGTACCAATCAAATCCGCGTTACCAAAAGAACCGTCCTCTTTTTCATTTTTAATCTCAATGAAATGAGAGATAAAATAATAAAGAAGTTTAGTAGACTTCCCCCCCCCCCCCCCCAAAAAAAAACCTTACTTCTTGAAAACTATTTTCCTCTGTCAGAATAGGAAAATTCACTTTAATATCAACCTTTTCGCCATTGTCAAGAGTATGAAAAATGCGAAAATATCTTAATCCAGGCACACTCTTACTGAACACATTCATATAAACACCAGCAAAGGCTTTTCCTACTTCTCGTTTGATAAGACATTTATAACTTTTAATTAAACTTCGTTTGTCTCCAGTTTCCATAAAGGAACAGTACGGTTTGGTAACATGAATTATATAATGCCAACTAATTTGATTGAAATTGTTTTTTACAGAAACGTCCACTGTAATGTAATTTTTATTTTCAGAAAAATGAAAACTATATTTTTGATCTCTGGACCAACCTATTCCTAAAAAATAAGGAAAGTAAAAAAATTAAAACTGATTGCATATATTTATTTTCAGTGTCCAGTCATCCAGTGACCAATGAACATCATGGGAAGTAATGTGTGTGGAAGGGTTTGGTGGTATTCTTTTCTTTTTTCAGGTAGGGCGTAAACGGAGACACACGCGACGCAGCACACGCACCACGTTTTGCGGTGCAAGCCACGCAGCACACGATTTTTTTACCAGCGCACGCTGGACGTAGCACACGCGGCACACGTATGCCATTTAGGCAGGGCGCAAGCTGAGACACACGCGACGCAACACAATACACGTCATAAAACTGTGTCGCCATATTTCCTAATGGTACCGCGTAAGTTGGGACGCATGCGTGTGTGTGCCTGGCACGCTCGTGTGCCGACATGTCACAGTTTGTAGTACAGACACAGATTTGACAACACACGCGACGCAACTATTGATCAAAGATGTCTTTAAATGAACAATTGATTGAGCTGGTGCGCGAGTTACCTGTGCTATATGATGTGAGTCATGAAGATTATAGCCAGAAAAGGTATAAAGACTCTTTGTGGGCCAATATAGCCAAGGAATTAAACCTACAAGAATTTTTGGATCATTATTTTCAGTATTGGTTTATTATTTTCAATAATGAACCTTTGGAATGTTCACGAGAAAAGGAAAAATACCCCCTCAAAATTTGATATTTTACGGAGAATCCAAAAATCGAAAGAAAAAAAAATCCGTTTGTCCGCCGTACGCCGTGATGGGCACTTTTGCCACTTAGCGTATAACAGAAACATTTCCTCAATTTTCATATCGGTATCTTTCATATTCAATGCAACAATCAACAATGGCATGCGTTTACTCCAGCATGCGCTGTTAAAAAAATCGTGTGTTGCATGGCTTGCACCGCAAAACGTGGCTTGCTTATGCTGCGTCGCGTGTGTCTCAGCTTACGCCCTGCCTTTTTAAAGACATCTTCGATCTCTAGTTGCGTCGCGTGTGTCGTCAAATCTGTGTCTGTACTACAAACTGTGACATGCCGGCACACGAGTGTGTCAGACACGTAAATGCATGCGTCCCAACTTACGCGGTACCATTAGGAAATATGGGGACACAGTTCTCTGACGTGTGTTGTGTTGCGTGTGCTGCGGCGCGTGTGTCTCAGCTTACGCCCTACCTTATGCTTGTGAGATTCAGTCACAAATGCAGCAATTTCTGACTCCGCCGGCATACTGTTGTAGAGGGACATAGCTTGTATTATAGGAGACCTGAACATATAAGTTTTTTTCTTCGAGCCAAACCTAAGAAAAACTTGATTCCAAGTATCAGTAAAGCAGAGACACCCAGTCACTGTCGAACTAACATAGGGAAGTACTGTACGACGTCATCTCGAACATGGCAAGGAACAGAAACAAGGGACAGTATAAAGTCCTAGGATATTTCCTAAGAAGTGGTCAGATACACAATTATAGAATCGAGAATCCCTACAATATAAATTTCTACGCTTTCACTCTTACGAGAAAGGTTCCCATTTGAAATCGAGCGAGTTTCCACAGTTTCTGTTCCATTTGTTATGGAACATACTACAATGTATATGAAGCATTTGCTCAAGCAAAAGCTTTTGCTTCATTTTATACATACTGCTCAATAATGTACCCACCTAAAACATGTCCAGTAAGTCTAATTTTGGACCCATAATTTTGTGTGACTGTTGCCAGATTTTGCGGTAAAATTCCTTCTCGCGCCGACACAATATAAGCTTTTCCTGCTCTTTTTTTATATATTTTTTCTAAGTCATCAAACACACCCATGGTCATACTAACACAGTTCTCATTGGGTCGTAAATCATACTGATATTGTTTGTAAAATTCATTGAAATTCACTCCATTTTGTTTATTGTATTCTTTGTAAGCTTTGTGAAACCTGTCAAACAAATAAAAATGAATTTTGAACCCTAGGTCAAACAAATAAACAATTCTTTTCTAAATTTGGCTTAACGTCTCTTTGACATCTATTTGTCTTTCAAGACGGAAGTTTCACCCTCCATTCGCTGGAAACTTGCAAACCAGCTATCTACATTGACCGCACCCAGCCTGAGTAGGGCTGGAAAAATAGCCAGCATCACGAGGGCGCGAACCCACGTACACACATGGAAAAACCTCGCTAAACACCCACATGGAACAACCTCAGTAGACACCCAATATAGGCCCCCAAGATGGTTGGTTCTTCGCACCGGGGCTACCCGTGCCCTCGGGCACGGCCAAAGACCATCAACACCGTTCCGACGACAACTATTTTCTTCCATTGGAGGTGTTCATCCCAGCCGTGCTGCTACACATTCTTCTTCAAGGAGTTGTTATATAGATCAGATACTTCAATCTGATCGCTGTCCTCTATGTATGCTGGCTGCTCATGCTGTATATCATTAATTCAACTGTCCGTCAATTCCAACTCATCTAGAGCTTTCAGCATTATGGACAGATCCTTTTTGAGTGGCCGCCTTCCTTGGCCTGGGTACGCAGTGAGAGTCGTTGAGAACGTTAAAAACAACAACCAATGGATCAATCTCACTGGACACTCTCATGGAACAACTTCGCTGTACGTTGCTTAACTCCAGTGATCGCAACCTGGAACTGGTGTATTCAACGTGCCATAGATGCTGTCTATTGTATTATTTTAACTTACTCAATAAAATGATCAATTGAATTATACAAATTTTGTTTCAGTATATTTTCGTAAGATGTTTGTACGGCTTGTAAGAAATCTTTGAATTGTTTTTCTGATTTGAATTGGACGGCCTCTGTAGTGTTACCATGCTGAGGATCATATGTTGATTGGTAAGAAGCAACAAAGTAAGGATGGTTGCCTTTGAATTTACATCCAAATCGATCATTGGCTAAGTAGAAAGAAAAAAATCTGGTGTGAACATCACACAACTTTCCTTATCTATATGGCGGCGCAATCAGATTTGGTTTGTTAGCGGAGATTTGGTTTGGTAGCAGATATTTGGTTTGTTAGCGGAGATTTGGTTTGGTAGCAGAGATTTGGTTTGTTAGCGGAGATTTGGTTATTGTTAGCGGAGATTTTGTTTGTTAGTGGAGATTTGGTTTGGTAGCAGATATTTGGTTTGTTAACAGAGATTTGGTTTGGTAGCAGAGATTTGGTTTGTTAGCGGATATTTGGTTTGGTAGCAGAGATTTGGTTTGTTAGCGGAGATTTTGTTTGTTAGTGGAGATTTGGTTTGGTAGCAGATATTTGGTTTGTTAGCGGAGATTTGGTTTGTCATTGGAGATTTGGTTTGGTAGCAGATATTTGGTTTGTTAGCGGAGATTTGGTTTGGTAACAGATATTTGGTTTGTTAGCGGAGATTTGGTTTGGTAGCAGTGATTTGGTTTGGTAGCAGAGTTGGTTTTTTAGTGGAGATTTCGTTTGGTAGCAGATATTTAGAAATAATCCCTCCTCACTCACTTTAGGTAATTCCGCCGAGGATGTCATAGAAATAATCCCTCCAGACCATAGCCCTAGTTGTCAAATTCCTACTGACTAAAAAACCTGACTATGTATTTTGTCCCGGAACGGCAAAGCTTTACTTCGGGACAAATTTTGACTACTTACCGTCAAAAAAGTGCAGCTGTATATAAATGAAAATTATAAAAATAAATTGCATCGTTCAAATGACGCTAACTGAAATGGCACAAATCAATATTTACATAGAAATATAACTATGTCTAAAATACCTAATATGCACGTTTTAGATAGACAGTAAGGATATGGGTGATCCAAAGATAGGTCGCAGAGATTTTGTTTGTTAGCGGAGATTTGGTTTGGTAGCAGATATTTGGTTTGTTAGCAAAGATTTGGTTTGTTAGCGGAGATTTGGTTTGTTAGCAGAGATTTGGTTTGTTAGCGGAGATTTTGCTTGTTAGTGGAGATTTGGTTTGGTAGCAGATATTTGGTTTGTTAGCGGAAATTTGGTTTGGTAGCAGATATTTGGTTTGTCAGTGGAGATTTGGTTTGGTGGCAGATATTTGGTTTGTTAGCGGAGCTTTTGTTTGTTAGTGGAGATTTGGTTTGGTAGCAGTGATTTCGTTTGGTAGCAGAGTTGGTTTGTTAGTGGAGATTTCGTTTGGTAGCAGATATTTGGTTTGTTAGCAGAGATTTGGTTTGTTAGCAGAGTTTTGGTTTGGTAGCAAAGATTTGGTTTGGTTTGGTAGCAAAGATTCTTTGAGAACTTGTTATGGATGATTGTAATTCTCACTCAGTTTAGGTAGTTCCGCCGAGGATGTCATAGAAATAATCCCTCCAGACCATAGCCCTAGTTGTCAAATTCCTACTGACTAAAAAAACCTACGAATCCCCCCTCCCTACCAAAACTCTTATGTATTTTGTCCCGGAACGGCAAAGCTTTACTTCGGGACAAATTTTGACTACTTACCGTCAAAAAAGTGCAGCTGTATATAAATGAAAATTATAAAAATAAATTGCATCGTTCAAATGACGCTAACTGAAATGGCACAAATCAATATTTACATAGAAATATAACTATGTCTAAAATACCTAATATGCACGTTTTAGATAGACAGTAAGGATATGGGTGATCCAAAGATAGGTCGCCGAAAAGATATGGGCAGCGCAGAATATGCCTCACAGCAACAGCAACGGACAGCACAGCAACAAATTTAGACACTTGAGGGCATGGGCCGTTTTAGTTGGCGGCTTAAGCACCCCCCCCGCCTAAAAATTTTTCGGGTCTTTCACAAGATATAATGGAAAAAATATAAAGGTATGTTGTTCTGACACGGGGGAAAAAAATCAAGCCCCCTCTAGAATTTTAGTCATGATTTTTTATCGTGGACGGCATTTTTTTTTTTTTTTTTTTTTTTTGTTTTNTTTTTTTTTTTGGCTTTAACGTCTCTATAACATCTATTAGTCATTCAAGACGGGGGTTTTGCCCTCCATTCGCTGGAAACTTACAATCCAGCTACCCTCATTGACCTCACTCAGCCTGGGTTGGGCCCAAAAAATAGCCCACATCACGTGGACGCGAACCTACATTATGGACACCCACTTGATAAAACCTCTCTGAAACGTTGCTTAACTTCAGTGATCTAACGGGAACTATAGACATTGGCTTTTGCGACAATCTTAAATTAAAATGAGTTTTGTTTATTTGAATGAAAGTTAAAATTGAAATAAGTTTTATAACTATAGCTTATAAGTTAACACTTGTTCTCTCATCTTTCAGGCGGCAACTGATGTGCTAGCGCAAGTAACGTAATTGCAATTTGTGGCAACACGAAACAAATAATAATATATTATTTGTGACATATGATGTTTGTGACACTTAAATATGCCTTACTAATTATTCAACAAACTTATACCGGATGACTCGACGCATTTTGCTTTCGAAATATTGATCGCGAGGAAACTTTGTAACTACCTCAGTCCAGGTAATTATTGCTATTAAACCGTGAACCAGATTAGGGAACACCATGAATAACAAACAATAGTGGAATAGAGAATGAAATAATTGTGGACGTTAGTGAACTCCACTTTTAACTCCCATATACATACCGAAATGCACTTGTGAAAATTAGTGAACTGCACTTTTAACTCCCATATACAAACCGAAATGCACTTGTGAAAGTTAGTGAACTCCACTTTTTGACTCCATTGATATGTGATGGCTGGTGTTAAGAACTTTTCGATTTCGAAAAAATTGATTAAGATATTTTTCTCTATTATTGACTACAACACTAACGTGAACACCTGATCATATTGATCCACTAGTTTTTGGCCGTTAAATAATTACAAAACATTGGAGCTTATTCATTAAATAGACTCTTGAGTGGAAGGTTACCATGCACTAGGCAAGGTTAATGCCTCATGAATTTTCTACCACTTCACCCTTAGAGCTCTAATTTTATGTGGTCAAATACTCAAATTTAAATCATTGAATAATTGTTAAAATATATTAACTTTTAAAATAAATTGAAACAAAACTCCTACCAAAAACAATATTTATAATTATTTTTGAAGAAACGTTTATTTATCAATACTGTTTCGATTCATTCGATTAATCATGCGATTTTGACGAAATTTTGTAAACATGTTTATGGTATGAAGTAAATTTGCTGTACAGTTTTTGGGGTCCCTGGGCCCGCCCGGGCATCAATATTGTGTTTTTTGAAAATGATTTTTATCTTTTTAGTGGTTTGTTATAGAAACATAAATTTTGATAGGTATGTGATGGCTGGTGTTAAAGACTTTTCTATATTGAAAAATTTGATTAAGATATTTTTTCCTGTTAATGACAACACTATCGTGAACACCTGATCATATTGATCCACTAGTTTAAAATATCAAATGAATACAAATATCTGAGATGCCTAATAACATCACTCGGAACTTGGAACCTTCAGGGAGGATTTTTTTTTCTCTTTAACATCTATTGGTCATTCAAGACGGGGGTTTTACCCTCCATTCGCTGGAAACTTGCAAACCAGCTACCCACATTGACCTCACCCAGCCTGGGTTGGGCCGGAAAAAGCCAACGATACGTGGTGTTCCCAAGCGGTCACCCATCCAAGTACTGACCACGCCTGGACGTTGCTTAACTTCAGTGATCTGACGGGAACTGGTGTATTCAACGTGGTATGATCGTTGGCTATAGGGAGGAAATAAAAACCAGACTAGCGCAAAAAAAAATCGCCTTCATTAAAAACTAGCGGGTTTGCCCGTGCTTCGCTACGGCCTCTAGCTTGGCGCCTTAGAGGCATATCCGTTACCGTACTAATAGTATTTTATGATTTCTCTTACAAGAATTTAAAAAACCGCCGAAACTGGAGAACGGTTAGACATAATTTTGCAAACTATGTTCTAAATTAAGGTTTAAAAGGCGACCTAAACCTTTCTCGCTTTGTGTTGCTATGTTGTCGCGACACAATTTAAGATCCCCCCAAAAATACCACTGCGTGCTATAAAACATTCCCGACAAGTCATCACGCCAAAAAAGATATGAAATCTATTTTGAGCCCCGCTATCCACTCTTCCTTGCTTCGAAATACCTAATGAGTTTAAATTCCGAACCCACTCCAAACGATTCAGAATTTTAGTCTGATTTCCTCGCTCCCTTCACCAACACGCAGTCTTGGTGGGGTACATCGGTTCGTTTTACCGCTAGGAGATAGAGACCACTATGTTCTACTTTAGCGGTTCATAAATTTGTTACGTTTAATAATGACATATTTTTATTGGCCGTCATCGGTCCATGTTGAAGGTTGTACATACGCAATAGATGCATGGCCGTAAATATCGTAAATAAACTTCAAGTGGGCTCCTCCGGTTACGAATCCCCTCAGCGGACACATATTCAGGCACCAAAAAACACTCGACTCAGTGATAACTAAAAATATGAAAAAAAAAAAATTGTGGTTGCCTAGAATTAATAATTAGGTATGAAATGTGCAAAACACATTAAATAATGTATCAAGTGTATCGGTTGATGAGCGCACGTCAAGAGTGAGCAACTCTCGAGTATATTAACACGAGTTCTGTAGGTTATATATAACAGGGTCATTAAAAGTGCCAAACTTCATTGAGCTCACTGGAAATATAATATTCAATGTAAGGTTGTTGTTTATCCAATAATTTATTATCATAATAAAATGGCTACACTTACTCGGTTTTTTAAATCAAAAATATTTCCAAATTCAAAATACGCCCAAAGTTTAGTACACTGGGATCGGGGAGGAGTAAATGGATTGGTTTAAAAAAAAATCAAAGGATGTCATATACTCCTCCCCGGTTCCATGAGTATATGCTAACTTCATAACCTTGTGATAAGAATTAAAATGTCTGCGTCTCATGTCTCATGTGTGTCTGGTATTTTCATAAAAATATTAAAATCGGTATTTTCAGCTGAAAAATAATGAAAATGTTAAAAAGTTCTTATTTTAAATAGTTTCTAATTTAATTTTTTTTTGCTATTCTATGTGATTATTCAACTATTTTAACGTTTTTTTTTTTGTATGTTTGAAAATTTCATTCACATTAATTTTTTGTCCAAAAATATTCATTTGAATTTGCGTTTTACATTCTACACTCCTTTGAATATAGACCGGACCTCACTCTGATTCTTTCAAGTACAAAATTATGTACTTATCATAATTTTACCGCACATGAAACATTGATCAGTGTTTATAATCCTAATACGAACTTAATAATTCGCAGGCTCTAAAAATATTAAAGTGCATTAACTAATACTTAGCCTAACGCTATTTTCAAAATGTCTCATTTAAATTCTAGTCTATGGTCTAATAAAAAAAAACGTAATAATTATAACTTTTAATTTATTTTAATTATTAAAATCTAAAAACTTCAAATTTTGAACAAATATCGGGATAAAATAATATTGAAAGATTAAAAACCACTTTTTCCCCGTTATATTTTTTTCACAGTTAGATTTTCATAATCACATTGTGAATAATTACCGTTATGAAATAGTAAATTAATCAGATCATATTTCTGTAAATTAAACGTTGAAATAATCTTTTTAAAAAACGATAGATGGATATAATTTTAAATTACAAAATTTGTGTATTTAAGTAAAATTTTCGTAAACTTAAGTGTTCTTTTTTGTTTTGTGTTTTAACTTTATTATTCCTGCGAACCAGTAAAAAAAGGGATATAAATTCTGGTATCAGTATAAACAGTTTTATCAGTTTTTTTATCGGTTAAAAAATCTCCTTTCAAGAACAAACATTACGTTATCATTATCAGTGTATATTGTGCTCATATATTTGTCCATAAATTATTAAAAAATTTAGTGTTGTCTGCCTGGACATCTACATTTCTGTGGTGTTCTCTTAAATGAATAATAGACTCTCATTTTAATCATTGAAACTTTACTATTAATTTTAGTGAAATTTGAAAACCATGTCATTTCAAACCAAATTTTTTAATTTTGTTGACACTATATTACGAGTACCTCCTTTATTTTTAATTGACGAAATATTTCGTATTAGTTTTGGTGTTCATTTTGAATATCGAATTGGTGGAAATGATCGTCGATTTTTATCATTTTATTATTCAGACGAATCAAAATATGCGAATAAAAATATAACATCAAATCAGATTGATAATGATTCTTATAGAGTGATTGTGTTCTCATTTTTGAAATTATTACTGTCTATGTTAGGTAAGTCTTTTTTATCAGCAATGTTTATTTGTGAAATATATTTAATGCCTGAGGAATTTTCTAGCACCTAACCCTTAAGAGTTCTATTTTTATGTGGTTAATTACTCAAATGAATGAGGAAAAATTCCCGCCTCAGCTTGGGATCGAACCCACGCTCGTAGTATACTTTCTCATCCATCACTGTGGAAGAAATTATCTCGGGATGATCGAAACCACTGAACAATTATATGAGTAGAATCGATTCCACAATCAAGGATAAATGCAACCACTTAAACCAGAGTCCTCATGGCAGGGCCGTACGCAATATTTTTTTTTGGGGGGGGGGGGGGGTNGGACTAATACCTGAAAATTATGATCATGGAAGGTGATGTTGTTTTTGTTGTTGATGTTTTTAATATTATAAGTCACGTGCAAAGTAGAGTATTTTCATTAAAAAAGCTATTGAAAGGGGGGGGGTCTGGACCCTCTGGACACCCCCCTAGGTACGATCTTGCTTGATACGTTCATCCTTTTCAATTGTCCCAGAAGGCCCACATCCCTCAACATCATAAACTTGGGGTTAAACTAAAAGATGTGGCACGTTTCCTGGACTTGCTAATCAATGAATCTGATTCTCATCATAAATGATGAGCTTCTGCTACTACAACACATGTTCTTATGGGAAACCGCAGAGTGCTCGATCTTTGGACTCCCACAAGAACATGTGTAAATATTGAAAATTACACTTGAAAAAAAAAATTTCGCCAGAATTGAACAATAAATTAAAAAAATTAAGAAGAACAGTATTTAAAATAGCAAAATTATTTGCTTCATAACGTCATCCGCGGGGCAGGTGTCCTCCGCATTGGTCATCCTCTGAGTATGCTCACTTCAAGGTCTACCTGCATCGCGTCACTCTCAACTCAAATATGGTTAAGTCCCTTCCAGATAGTGTAAGAAAGTTTCACTCTTTATGATGGTTCCCCTTTTATGCTCCAATGGAGACTTTGGGTTTTCTTAGAACAAAAGTTGGACTTTTCTTGTTTCTGGAGGCACATTGAGTGGTTCGCATTTTCGAAAAAAAAAACTTTTCCTCGACTTTAAGCGAAACAGGAGTATAACGTGACAAATAAAGTTAATAAAGGATGGTGGTTAGTTGTGTTATGCCTAAAAAGGATAAAAATTTCCACGAAGTTGGGTTTTAGACAGCCAGTTACTATCCTTGCTGATCAATTTATGGTAATATCTATCGATGACACTAGTTAATGACGATGATTTTTGTTTCTTTTACAGGCTGTCTTATGTCAATTTGTGTGTTTATGTTAAAAACCAAACATCTTCTCCACGTGTACATGTACATTTTATCTGTAGGTTGTATTTTTCTGTCACACGTGTATAATGATGGCTTTGTTCGAGAAACAATGGAGAGCATATCAAAATATGAATATGAGTCAGTATTGATGTTAGTTTTCGACAAGACTGATGGCTTAAAAAATCTAAGTTCACTTATTGATGAGAAATTATTGTATAGTATTTACTTTAATATTATTATTCAAGTGGCATTGTCTGTTTTCTTTTTGAATGTTCATTTAGGTAAGATGATTGTGAGAACAAAGAAATTAATAATGGTGAGGGGTATTTTGGTTAACGTTTTCATGCACAAATTATCCTCATAGGTTAACAGCCATGGAGTTGGTTTGCAACAACTCGCCATGAGTTGTTGATACTTGAGAATCCTTACGGATAATACAGTAGCTTCTCCTTGTCATCTGCATGGGTAATGGAAAACTATCATGTCCGACCCTTCCCTTATTCGCCTTTTACGACTGGCTTGTAAGGAATTGGGTGCCTTGTAAGAATTCTTTTTGTGTCCCTCTATACATTAAAAACTTTTCGGTAACCTCATATCAACCTATTTTTTACCATTTTTTTTTTTTTAAAAAAAACATGAATCTAGACATGTGAAGAAACTTTGATATTAATGGGACTCCGCTACAACAAACAAACAGGGGGTCTCGAAAAAAATAGGAGCAGAGCGAATATCTGGAGGAACGTTTCAAATTTCGAAAAAAACGCTAAAACATATTTCTTTATTCCAAAGGAGAAACTTTTTCTAGTGGGTTCCAATATTTGGGCAGTTTAAGCAGAAGCCCCAGGGGGTTAACTTTGAAATCTTTAGAACTACCCTGTAAAAGTGTTTTTCAATATTTGGGCAGTTTAAGGAGAAGCCCCAGGGGGTTAACTTTGAAATCTTTAGAACTACCCTGTAAAAGTGGTTTTTAATATTTGGGCAGTTTAAGGAGAAGCCCCAGGGGTTTAACTTTGAAATCTTAAATAGAACTACCATTTAAAAGTGTTTTTCAATATTTGGGCACTTTAAGGAGAAGCCCCAGGGGGTTAACTTTGAAATCCTAAATAGAACTAGTTTCAATATTTGGACAGTTTAAGGAGAAGCCCCAGGGGGTTAACTTTTGAAATCTTGAATAGAACTACCCTTTTAAAATTTTACATCTTTGTATTCTGTAATCTGAGCGCATGGCAGTGCGCCAGGCCAACTTCCAGATAGCACCAGTGTATCCTTACACGAAGCTATTCACCAGGTTTTTCACACCGTCAGATATCCGTTTCTACAAGGGATAGGTCATTGAAATTTTGAACATACATTCCTTAATATAGTACAATACTCGGGATAATATTCAAAAGTCAATGTTAACCCGGGCAGTAGATAGGTAATTTCAAAGTTTGCACTTTTGGATACTCACTGACTTTGGAACACTAACTGATTCACTCATCATCAAAAGTTTTTAGGCACTTCCCGTATACCTAGAGCCTAGAGCGCTGAAATTTTGCATGAAATTAGCAATTGACATCCAAGTTATGGGTTTACTTGACATAATATCCCAATTTTACCAACTTATTATTATCATTATGTTTTTCTTCTCCTTTCTTTCAGGTCCCTACTACAAAACATTGAACGCTTTGATTCCTATCAGTTTTACAGCGCCCTCAATTCTCATCATGTTCTCCTTACCCTCATCAATACAGTCTCATCTAGCAGATTTGTCCACTCTTCTACCTTTAGCGCTCATAAATTATGCTCTAGTCACTTCAATATTTTCAATCCTTTATACCATTATGCAGGCTTGTCAACGAGCCAAAGCCTTTGTAACCAATTTTGGATTGTCAGCATTATTAGAACAAGAATGGACGCGACTCAATGTACCAAACGTTTTGAGAGCATTCTGGATATTAAGAGTAAGTTGATATTGATAAAAAAAAAAATGGGGATACATCCAATAAAATTATTGGATGATCCATCAAAAATGTTGACATCACCACTTTTGTTTATTGTGCAAATAAATATTATGTTGTTTCTCTTTATTATCACACATTTAGGATTGATGGATATGCTGTGTCTCCAGGCAATTCTTTATTGAGCAAATAAATGTTATGTTGTTTCTCTCTATCATCACACATTTAGGATTGATGGGTATGCTGTGTCCCCAGGCATCCAACAAAAATGTTGGGAGTACCACTTTTGTTTATTGCGCAAATAAATAATTAATATGTTGTTTCTTTCTTCTTGTCAGGTTCTCGAGCATGCCGTTACCATTTATCTCACAGGATCATCCTCAACAATATTGCCTGAAGGAAGTTCATTTTTGTTGACCAAAACATTACTCGTAACTGGATGTGAAACTATGATTGCTGTTCTGGGCATGTCGAGTGTTATTTCCTATATTTGTCATTATATTGGTGCTGCGTTCCAGTGGGTAAGTTATTTGACATGTTGTTTTGAGGTAATCATCTACATATTTGTCATTATATTGGTGCTGCGTTCCAGTGGGTAAGTTATTTGACATGTTGTTTCGAGGTATTTATCTTCATATTTGTCATTATATTGGTGCTGCGTTCCAGTGGGTAAGTTATTTGACAGGGTGTTTCGAGGTATTTATCTTCATATTTGTCATTATATTGGTGCTGCGTTCCAGTGGGTAAGTTATTTGACATGTTGTTTTGAGGTATTTATATTCATATTTGTCATTATATTGGTGCTGCGTTCCAGTGAGTAAGTTATTTGACATGTTGTTTTGAGGTATTTATCTTCATATTTGTCATTATATTGGTGCTGCGTTCCAGTGGGTAAGTTATTTGACATGTTATTTCGAGGTATTTATCTTCATATTTGTCATTATATTGATATAAATAGGCATTTTTGACTCTAGCACTTATCGTTCCCTTTTTATGCAGGAACCGCCAACGGTAGATCAAACTGCAGCCAAAGATGTCTACGCGCAAGCAATGCATAAAAGTAATATGAATAGCTATTATCGTTCTCTTTTTAGGTAGGATTAATTATAACCGCTAAAAATCGACAAAATACCGCCAATAAAACAGCAGCATAATACCTAATTATCAACATGGTTTTCCATCAGGCCGAAGCACTGCTGGAAATTTTTTCAAACTTAATAAATCGCGGTTTAGATGCCAGAAAGTTTGTTTTAGTTGGACTAATTGATCCCACGAGAGCTTTCCATACTCCAGTTTGAAAAAACTTAATAATGTTAGTATATGTCGTAAACCTCTAGCACTGATTGAGGATTATTTGGCAAATAGATCCCAGGTCACTAAACTAGGTACCAACATAAGTAACAAGAAATCTATAGTTCATGGCTTAGTCCAAGGGTCAATACTGAGTCCAATTTTCTATAATATATTGAAATTTTACAATTTTCTATAATTAGATAATATTTTGCGATTCTCCTAAAAAAACTGACCAAGTGAAAAGTAGGTATTGCTTTAAGAAAATTGAAACAGAAAAAGGGCAATACTTAAATTTAAGTGCGGGATGAACAGCAGCAAGAATAAACTTGGCCTCAATAATAGGTATCACTACGTTCATGGGCGGATTTTTTGGAACTTCCTTTTTCTCGAGAACGGTTCTAAATAAAAGCTTGGGATAAAAAATTTAATGACTAAATCGAACCTAAATTTTTTTTGGAAAATATTGCTAAGTCTCGTCGGCGCCCCCAAGAGATGTGTATATGTAGAGGTGCATGGCAGTTTCTCTCAAAATTTAAATGCAATGCATACTTTTTATGAACTAACAAAGCAAAATAAGAACTTTTGAATACTTGTTATCTGTAATTGTTTTCTCTANAAGTAATTAATCGTCACGATAGATATCGGGAACGAGGTGTGAATGTCGTCAGCCCATTACAATACTTTCTTTTTTTATAGGATAAGGAAAGTAATTAATCGTCACGATAGATATCGTGAACGAGGTGTGAATAGAGTTGTTGCGAAATTGGTCTTTAGGCGATATCAGATATCGATATTTTTGTCGGTATCGATATCGCGATATTATCGCAACGAAAATATCGATATCGGCAATATCGAAAGATATCGGTACGGAATCCAGTTTAAAAAGTTTCACATGATAACTGAAGCGTAGCTTACTTTACTCTACGGATTATGATTACTTAAAGACCAGCAAATGGAATGCAAAATAATAATAATAAAATAAAACCCGTTCTCAATATGAATATAATCTCTGCAGCTAAAAGAGAAGCTAATAGAATAATTTGCACAATCCTCTGATAAGAAGAACTCCAATAAAAACCAGACTAAAGATAAAAACAATAACAAAGAGCTGCTAGGGATGACCATTGCATAAAATAGAGGAGGAAGTGTCAATCCACTTTATACAACACAAAAAATCTGATATGCTCTGGAACCCTTCCCTATGATATTCTGATTCGATATCGATATTGACATTTTTCTTCCGATATCCGATATTATCGAATCCCTGATATTGATATAAATATCGGAAATATCGAAAAAAAATATCGATATTTATCGATATCAATAATATTGCAACATCCCTAGGTGTGAATGTCGTCTAAAACGTTGCCCTAAAGAGGAATCTAGCTCACGAATACAGGGTGTCCATAAAGTCTCACCCCACCCCCCCGTATCTCGAGAATGGCTGAAAATATAAGAAAACACAAAAAGACGTATCCCTTAGATTTTAGGGGGATTAA
Organism: Pachypsylla venusta; assembly: GCA_012654025.1. NCBI lineage: Eukaryota > Metazoa > Arthropoda > Insecta > Hemiptera > Aphalaridae > Pachypsylla > Pachypsylla venusta. The sequence goes on from CM022884.1 coordinate 18,353,943, forward strand.
TTTTAGACTAAAAATTGTTTGGCCTCGGCCAGCCGTTTAGGCTGAGCACAGACTGGCTTCAAAATCTTAAAATGAGAAGGTATATCAACTTACACCTTGTTTTAAAGGTCTCGTTAATACGAGTTTATTACAGAAAACCTGAGCTCTAGGATCTACCGTTCATGAATTACAGGGTGAAACATGTGACATGGACCATTTGCGGCCGCACCGAAATGGTAGGTAAAAATGCCTAGAAATAAGTTTNATGACCAACCCACTTCCATTTTCTCAATGTCATAGTTTCGCCAATATCTTTTATTCCAGTGATTTTGTTTATATAATCTTTTGTTTTTCTTTCTCTTTTCGAGATTCCCGTTATCGCCCTCTCCATACTTCTCACTGTCACTCTCATTTTCTCGATTGTTTTTGCGTCCATTGTCCAAGTTTCTGCTCCATATATTAGACTTGGCAGCACACACATATTCCACAATTTCCTTTTCTCCTCCATCAATACTCTATAGCCATACTTATTAAAAGCATTCCATCCCAAGCTTATCCTTCTTGAAATTTCTTTTTCCTGGCCGTGGACAGATAATTTGTGACCAAGGCAAATAAAATCATTTACTTCTTCTATGGTTTCATTGTTAATGGTTATATTTATTTCTTCTTCATTTTTTACTTTCATTAATTTACACTTATTTACATTTAGCTTTAGACCCATTTTCTTAGTTTCCTCAATTAATTCTTTTAGCATTAATTTTATTTCTTCGATATTTTTTCCTATGAGTACAATATCATATTTTCTTTAAAATTTTTGTTCGCGACGATTCCAAAGGTTCAAAATAGTTCATTTTAATTCCAAAGGTTCAAAATACATCATTTTAATTTTGATTTGTTTTACAGGCATGTCCGTGCACTTGGTGTTTGCTTTTTCCTTATTGCTTACCCAACCGTTCTATTGATCTTCCTATGGACACATCTTCAATTGTCAACATGGTTATTGGCTGTGTCCGCATTCTCAACAGAAGTCATTGTCAAGGTCGTAGTTTCACTTATGATCTATAGTTTGTTTCTAATAGATGCCTGGAGGGTGACGTTTTGGGAACAACTCGATGACTATGTCTATTACATTCGAGCGTTCGGAAATACGGTATGTGCAAATCTTACACAAATGTTTTTTATAAAACAAGGTGTCACTTGATATACCTTTTCATTTAAGATTTTGAAGTCAGTCAGTGCCCAGACAAAACGGCTGGCCGAGGCCAAAAATTTTTTAGACTAAAATTAATCCCCCTAAAATCTAAGGGATACGTCTTTTTGTGTTTTCTTATATTTTCAGCCATTCTCGAGTTACAGAGGGTGGGGTGAGACTTTATGGACACCCTGTATTATCAACTCATTATAAATATATACGTCCAAAACGTTAACATCAAAAATCTCTTTCTTTTTCAGGTTCTTCAAGCAGATGACTCTGATGATAAATCCATTGGAACTGTATCGGCCATTTTGTTTTATATTCTGGCTTTACAAACCGATTTGACCGAATTGCCACCCGAGGATAGATTTGTTCGGTTGTGTCGTAATTTTTGTTTGCTTTTTACCGCTCTCTTACATTTCATACATAATATTGTAAATCCTTTGCTGATGTCATTGAGTGCGTCACATAACCCAGCACTGCATAGGTAAATATGTACCCGAATTTTTTTTTTTGCAACCCATCACACGGGTCCTTGATTTTTGGGAAAGAGCACGCCAAGCAGTATTATGCTAAAAAATTATGCTTAAAAAAAAGATCTCAAACGGGACCTCTATACCAAATCTGTCAATGCTAAGTGGCAAAAGTGCTCGCGTACGGCAAACCAACGTATTTCTTTTATTCGATTTTTGGATTTACATACCACGAAACGTAAAATATCAAATTTTGAGGGGTGGTAAATAAATAAATAAGCCTTTATTGGAATTTTCTTAAATAATACAAAGTAGTTAAGACAACTATTATAAAATACATGAGCTAANCACTGTAAGCGTACGTATAATATACAGAGTGTGGTCATCCTTAGAAGGCGACTACACGATCGTACTACTACGATCCAAATGAATGTAGTTAAATAGAAACTCGTCCACTGTAAACGTACGTATAATATACAGAGTGCGGTCGTCCTTTGAAAGCGACTACACGATCATACTACTACGATCCAAATGAATGTAGTTAAATGGAACCTCGTCCACTGTAAGCGTACGTATAATATACAGAGTGTGGTCATCCTTAGAAAGCGACTACACGATCATACTACTACGATCCAAATTAGTTTTAGAGTGGACCTTTTCGCAGGCTAGTTCTTTAGTGGCTTTATATGCAGGCTAGTTCTTTAGTGGTTTTATGTGCAGGTTAGTTCTTTAGTGGTTGTATATGCAGGCTAGCTTTAGAGTGGACCTTTTTGCAGGCTAGTTCTTTAGTGGCTTTATATGCAGCTTATGGAGTAGTTACGGGTTGTTAAGCTGTGTAGGACGTGTTGGGAGTAGTATTGGGTTAGGTTCCAAGAAAAATAAAATGTGTGTTGAAGTCTGCTGAGTTTAGGCTGGGTCCGCGGCCCGGCCTAACCTTGCGCAGACTTCGGCACGCATTTTATTTTCTTTGGAACCTAACCCAATACTACTCCCAACACGTCCTACCCAACAAACTTGGTGTTCAATTCTATTAAATTATAGATAAAAACCTATTCGCAGACCTACCATATGTACACACAAAATTTCATTAAAATCGGTTAAGCCGTTTTGTTGGGGTATGGTAACAAACACTGTGACACCAGAATTTTATATATTAGATTTATATTTTTTTTTTTGCATTGTACTTACCTTGAAATGTTTAATATCAAATTTGGTAGGGGAGGGGTAATTTTTTAGCCAGTAAAACAATAAACCCATGTGTCATTGACAGAGTTTTCCCAAAAAAATAAATAGTTGAAACTTATTTTTGCCCCTTAAATTTTCACACTTCTAGACCCAGAGATAATTTGATTGAGATGGAGGACATCGTATACGGACATTATTAAATTTGTGCATTTCTATAATTATTATTAGGGATGGGCTAGTCATCCACGAGTCGAATCATCTTTTTGGAATGAGTCGACGAGAAGCTTTTTTTTACTGACAAAGATAATAAAGTTAGAAATATAACATAATTTCTATTTTATAACTATAGATGAGAGAACGTAATATATCTGGAGCTGGATACCGCATTAGGTCCATATAAGTTTTAAGACCTTATTATAAAGCAGAAGCCTGTTTTCGATGTTGCAGGCTAATACAGGTATATTATTGCTTATCATAAAATCAGCAAATTCGATTTTTCCGTGTGTTTGTCGCATTGATTGTGATGTGTTTTTAATGTATTCACCGAATTTGGGGTCGTCTATTTGGAAGATGCCCTTTTCTCAATTGGTTTTATTATGTCTTTCTGATCAAATAAGGTGTTTTTAAAATTGTCACTCGATGCGAGTCGACTCTCCAAAGTGAGTCGAAAATCCCATCCCTAATTATTTATTACATTTTTTATCTTTCAGATTGAATTCTGTTTTGGAATCTTTCTATTTTTCAATGGAGCTTGGATTCTCTTTTTTGAGTCAGGTGGAGGCGTACGGGCTGGTATGATGTGTATACACGCTTATTTTAACATTTGGTGTGAAGCTAAAAATGGATGGGTGACGTTTATCAAACGAAAAACAGCTGTTCAGAAAATCAATTCTCTCCCAGAAGCATCAATTGAACAACTAAGAGAGTTTGATGATGTATGTGCAATATGTTATCAGGACATGACAGCATTTATGTGCAGGTTAGTTGAGCGTTTGATGATGTATGTGCAATATGCTATCAGGACACGACAGCTGCTAAGATAACAAGATGTAATCATTTCTTTCATGGAGTATGTCTTCGGAAGTGGCTTTATGTGCAGGTTAGTTGACAGTTTGATGATGTATGTGCAATATGTTATCAGGACATGACAGCTGCCAAGATAACAAGATGTAATCATATCTTTCATGGAGTATGTCTTCGGAAGTGGCTTTATGTGCAGGTTAGTTGAGAGTTTGATGATGTATGTGCATGCTCACCGCAGCATTGTAAGATTTCCCAATATCAATCATTATCCAATTACGATTTTTTCTGTTTTACCTACAAGACGGATACGGGTCACTATGCGCATATATGTCCATAGCTACTCATTGTCCTGACGAGGCTGAGTGAGCCCCGAAAACATACAAACCACAGTGACAAATGTTTGCCCCCATCAGGATTCGAACCTGGGTCTCCCGAGTGCAAGACTAGTGCAGTAACCACTGAGCCATTGGAGCTCGTGAAATGAAGGTCTAATTAAACTGCTGAGTGGCACGAGCTGGGGTAAAGAAAAGGAGACGATTGTCGTGGCCTACAAAGCGATCGTTAAGCCAATACTAAATTACGCCGCTCCTATATGGACTTCACAGTTAGCTAAAACAAACTAGACCAAGCTTCATATGATAACCAACATCGATCATCTACACAATGAATGCACCATCCTGCCAGTTCAGAAACACAACGAAATGATTTCGCAACAATATTTTTTCCAATGCAGGAGATCCAAACATCCATGCAACCAGATCATTAGGAAACCACCTCCACCCAGAACGATTCGAAAGCAACTAGTTGGTTCTCCAGAGCTGATGTCTGGCGTGCAGTCCTCTGCAGACCTAAGTCCAGAACAATATCAGTCAGGAGTCATACTCATCCACAATAATGCCGTCGATCTAGCAATGAGGAGTTTTGAGCCCAACAGGTACTCAACTCACATCCGCCAGATGTTAGCCCTGAGGAAGTCAGGTAGCCTAGGTCAACGGGCTTCACATTGACACAGCTCAGATCTGGATGGTGCAGAATACTCAATTCTTACTTAAACAGATTGGATCCCGCCATACATGACACATGCCCGAAATGCGGCATTGTACCCCACACTGTGCAGCATCTCTTTTCCTGCCCTACCTCCCCGACAACTCTGTCCCCCATTGACCTATGGATGAGGCCCAGAGATGCAGCAATTCACTCAGGGCTTCCAGTTGAAGAGACTGATGATGGTGGCCGACGATGAAGGATCGCTACAACAACAACAGCTCGTGCAATCAGTAAATATTAAGTGCCTAATTTGATTTGAAACGCACAAAATTAAATTTTGAGAATTAGAAAAGCTTACCCTAGTGGGTGTGGTACCTTCTACTCAAAACTCTTTTCTTCTTTCATTTCAGGACCGATGTCCACTATGTCATGAAATTCTTTATAAGGTAAAACCAAAAGATGCTACTGATAAATCAAGTAATATTATCGTCTACATGCAACGCGATGGTGAAATCCCAACGAATGACGATGGTGGAGCAACCAATCAACAACAGACATCAGCACCATTGTCTACACGAGAACAGGCTTCACAAACAGATGATGATGATAATAGTCAACAGACAACTTCAACGAGACGATTAAAACAAAGAGTTACATCAACTGAATCGAATACTTCAAATGAATCTCAGAGTCGATTGTCATATCAACCAAGCGTATTAGAAGATCCGAGTAGAATATTATTCACTGAATCTACTCCAAGATATTCAGGACCATCAAGAGCAAATACTGAATCAAATATAGATCAAGCAACTTTAGTTCGATCGGAAAGTTTGGAAAGCTGATATCAGTCGAATGAACAAAATTTTTGGCAGTAAATAGGGTATTGAAAGTTTAGTCATTTTTTTTTTTATGTAATTTGGAACATGATTTCGGTAAATATTAGGATTATTAGGCAATGATAAGGTAGATGTTGTGGTTTACGCTTGCGACTACATCACTGATCCGTTTCAAGGTCGAGGAAGGCTTTGTTCAGAAGGATGCCGAGTATAGGCTTGTCTGATTAACAGGATACATTTTCGTTGGTTAAAACCGCTTTATTGACGAAAAAAACAGACGTAATTTTGTCGTAACAAGGTTGACGATCCTGGTCGAGATCCTTGGATTCCGAATAAACCTTGTGCAGAGTACCGATCAACATGGGGTCTGTAAGATAAAATACTATATATTCAGTTGTGTCAAGTAAAGATATAGTATTTTATCTAACTCATTATGGTTTTACTTGATATAGTAACCAAATTAAGCAATGGCCAATGACATCCCCTAGCAATATTGTTAATAAGGGTGGTCGTCCTTAGAAAGCGACTACACGATCATACTACTACGATCCAAATGAATGTAGTTAAATGGAACCTCGTCCACTGTAAGCATACGTATAATATATAGAGTGCGGTCATCCTTAGAAAGCGACTACACGATCATACTACTACGATCCAAATGAATGTAGTTAAATGGAACCTCGCCCACTGTAAGCGTACGTATAATATACAGAGTGCGGTCATCCTTAGAAAGCGACTACACGATCATACTACTACGATCCAAATGAATGTAGTTAAATGGAACCTCGTCCACTGTAAGCGTACGTATAATATACAGAGTGCGGTCATCCTTAGAAAGCGACTACACGATCATACTACTACGATCCAAATGAATGTAGTTAAATGGAACCTCGTCCACTGTAAGCGTACGTATAATATACAGAGTGCGGTCATCCTTAGAAAGCGACTACACGATCATACTACTACGATCCAAATGAATGTAGTTAAATGGAACCTCGTCCACTGTAAGCGTACGTATAATATACAGAGTGCGGTCATCCTTAGAAAGCGACTACACGATCATACTACTACGATCCAAATGAATGTAGTTAAATGGAACCTCGTCCACTGTAAGCGTACGTATAATATACAGAGTGCGGTCATCCTTAGAAAGCGACTACACGATCATACTACTACGATCCAAATGAATGTAGTTAAATGGAACCTCGTCCACTGTAAGCGTACGTATAATATACAGAGTGCGGTCATCCTTAGAAAGCGACTACACGATCATACTACTACGATCCAAATGAATGTAGTTAAATGGAACCTCGTCCACTGTAAGCGTACGTATAATATACAGAGTGCGGTCATCCTTAGAAAGCGACTACACGATCATACTACTACGATCCAAATGAATGTAGTTAAATGGAACCTCGTCCACTGTAAGCGTACGTATAATATACAGAGTGCGGTCATCCTTAGAAAGCGACTACACGATCATACTACTACGATCCAAATGAATGTAGTTAAATGGAACCTCGTCCACTCTAAGCGTACGTATAATATACACAGTATGGTAATATATTAAAAAAGAAATAATTTTTGCTTAAATTTTTTTTCGATTTGACTTGTTTTTGAGATCATTTTTACTTTGACGTGCTCTGAGTAAGAGATATCTAATAGGTTAAGCATTGTCAGCACGCCCAATTTATAATATTCGGGCATAAATGTCATAATTTTAGTGAATCAAATTGGTGTGCGTAATGGTATACCTGTAAGATCTGAGCGCACGGCAGTTCTCCAGGCCAAGTTCCAGCACCTTTACACGGTTATCTTTACACGGGAGCAATTCACCAAGTTTTTTACACCGTCAGATATGCGGTTCTACAAGGGATAGGTCATTGAAAATTTGAACATATATTCCGTACTATAGTACACCACTAAGAGATAAAATTTAAGAGTTAATGTTAAACCGGGCAGGAGGTAGGTAATTTCGAAGTTTGCACTTTTGGATACTCACTGACTGACTGATTCACTCATCATCAAAAGTTTCAGACACTTCTCGTATATCTAGAGCGCTGAAATGTTGCATGAAGTTGGCAAATGACATACAAGTAAAGGGAAAAAATTTGATCTTTTTAACTCTTAAGTGGTTAAAACGGTGTCGTTTTAGGGTTACAATACAACATATTGTAATGTTCTTTTAACTTATAAAATAAAATAGTGGGAAGCTATTTATATTTGAACTGTTTCACTCCCAGTGCTCCAAACCAATTCCGCTTTAGGGAAGGAGATGCTTGAAATCTAGTTTAAACTGACGCTGAAATCTTGCATGAAGGTATACAGACTTAAATTTAATTAAACCCTCAAATATCAAAATTCAAACTCGTTAATTCTCAGTGCTATAACTTCTTCGGGGAAGAAGATACACTATAAATATTGTTGTTTTTATTTGCTTTGTAGTGTACGAGTATATCACTTATTAATATTTTGGTGTTAGATCTTATTGGACATTTAAGTCCAATTAAACCAGAAATGTCCTGATTTCCAATATATTTTGTAATCGATAAGAAGAAGAAAAAAATAAAGAAAAAACAGCTAAATAAACAGTAATCTACAAAAAGTATTGATATCTCACAAAAAAATCATCATTGAAAAAAGACCAAGTTCCACCCATTCTTCCAAAAAATTCCGCCTATGAAAGTAGTGATATCGATTATTGGGGCCAAGTTTATTGTTGCTGCAGTATATCCCGCACTTAAATTTATTATTGCACGTTCTTCTGTCTCAATTCTCTTAAAGTAATACCGACTTTACACTTGGCCAGTTTGTAAAATGGTAGTATTTTATGATTCCCCTTAGAAGTTCAAAAAAGTTATCGACGGAACTGCACCTCTTAGGCCCTCCATCTGAAACGAATATTGATTTGTCCAGGTGACGTTACGACAGACCGCAGTTCATCTGCCCTAGATTTTTACTATAGCAATAATTCCTAATTGATTTTATCAAATTTATAATGTATTTGTTTTGGCTGTTAAATTTATATCAATTTGTTGTTTATGTTTTTGTACGTTCTAAAAATATTAATTTTGAGATATGAAAAGATCTTTACGATTTTGTAAATAATAAAAGTATTATTATAAAATAATAAGTATGTTTTTTTTTTCTTAAGTAAAAATTAAAATATAACCAGGGCCGTTTTAAGAATACCTACCGGCGGACTCAAAAACTAATTCAATGTCATCACTAAAAAAGTCGTAATAAAAACTAATGTTAACACTGGCTTATTCAGGGTGTCTACCAGACTGGAAATCCTGGAATTGTCGGGGAATTCGATAATTACTGACTTTTTATTTCAATACCTAATTACTAGGCCCATAAACTATCTCCCTGCAAATCATCATGATAATCGGTAGGTAGCTGTATGAACGAAAACAATCCAATAAAAATATTTTTTATAATTATTATTTCCAAAAATAATTTAGCTCATTTTTTAGCGTCCCAAAAAAATTTAGCAAATAATCAAGCATCAAACTTTGAGAATTTGGCAACACTGTGTGTAATCAATCTGAGGAATGTAATCTTATCTTTTTTTGATAATAATTGATTAGTCTTGATAATTGATAGTAATGTAAAAGGAATCAAGTGAAGTAATTATTTATCATTTTATCAATATTATTGTCATATTTGGAAGTGTTATATATTCAAAATGAACGAACCTGTTGAAACTATCAAGAAAAAACGTAAACCCAACAATGAGTGAGTACCAATACCAACCTACCTATTTAGCCTCTTCCTCAATACCTACGATGTCCAATGATCTACAGCTTCCTACTGTGACAGAGTACGAGGTTAGGTCCTCACGATGGTCGGTTCTACGTAATGTGACGACCTGAAACGCATACCTTCATAGAGTTAACTTTTAAATAAATTAAAACAAAACACAAAACCACTATTTATTATTATTTATGAAGAAACTAGTTTCGTATCATTCGATTCATCATGAGTCTAGTTGAGTCGAAGGATGGAAGTTTTCTTCCTTCGACTCCAGCCAAGGGAACTTTTGTGTTTCTACCATTTTATAAAGACGAGAATCTATAAAAGTTGATTTCAAATGTCTATAATATGGTAAACCAGAATAACGCTATCACAAAATAAGGTAAGCAGAATAGGTCATTTCCAACACAAAATACTGTAATGAGTACCTTTATGCCGTTTTGTGAAAGCGGCCATTTCGTAAATTTCGACTTTACCCCACTAAATTTTTATCGTTTCATATAGAAAAATATATTTTGAACTAATGAAACGAGTACACAATTTTCGTAAATAACATTTTACAAGAAAAATGTTTCGTCATGCCCAGAACTTTTGGGAGGAGGGGTATTTTTTTAGGCAGTAAACCCATTTGTCACATTGCAAAGTTTTTACTTTCCCTTTCTCTAGTAGATAAAGTATTGAATTCGTGCAGAAAATTTGGACATTTTTTGTCACATTGCAGAGTTTTTACTTTCCCTTTCTCTAGTAGATAAAGTATTGAATTCGTGCAGAAAATTTGGACATTTTTTTATAATTGTAGGAAGACTAATTCTATTTTTTTTCCTCTTTCTTCAGATCATCATCTCAGAAACAGGAAGACTCAAATATTGACATGCACACAATATCAACAATTTGTGTAAAATGTAGAATTGATTTTTTGGATGAACAAAATTTACGTTCACATTTTTTAAAATATAAAAATCAATCTCAATTTCAATGTGAATTATGTCATAAGTCATACGTTCGTCATGACATTCTTGTCGAACATTTACGTGTACATAATAATGAGAATTTATATAAATGTATTAAATGTTATTATTCATGTAATCAAATATATGATTTGTATGAACATATGTATTCAATACATAAAATAAATGTTGAAAATGTATTCAAATGCCCCTATGATGATATTATGTTTAGAAGTAAACAGACATTGTTTGAACATATTCGATATCATCGTCTCAATAAGGTAGGTCATAGTGGAACCCAAAAGGCATTCAGCTAATTCTATGAATGTTCTGAATGTCCATACCAGATTTCATCAAATTCAGATAAGTTGTTGTTGTAACATCATTCATTCTCAATTTGAAGACCAAGAAACGTTGCTGCCTCAACTGGACTAAGCCAGAGGGAGCTGATATCGAGGTTGGTAGGTTTGGCCGCATATTGGAAAAGATGGTTGACATCATGGCCGCCATCTCCACAATCAGGGCAGGTATCTGCTATTGAATCATCTATTCTGGACATATAACTATTAAGCAATTTGGACCATCCCGACCGGAGTTGTGCCAGGGTGCATCTGGTAGATCTGGGTAAAGTCGCTTCGATTTCAGGTGAAAGTGTGCCCAGTACTCTATTGTATGTGTATACTCTATGTGCCCAGTACTCTACTCAGATAAGTCGTTCGAGATTATTCGTGGTACAAAAGACAACAGACACACAAATTAATTTTAGGGTAGAAATAGTCTTGTTCGTTTCAAGATATGTAGAATCTAAAAATTGAATAAATAAAGTGTACACGTTATGAAAGAGTGTCCAATTGTTTCGGTCCTCACGACGCGATAACTGATTCTACGCACCAGGATGGCCTGGAACGCATATCATCACAGTTCCAGCCAAGGGCCATCATTAAATCCAAAAATGAAGAGAACAGCTAATTTTAAGAGGAACATCGCCACAACAAGAAATGTGTTCGGCGCACATTAAGCTCACAAATGGGACCTGCATACCAAATTTAATTAAAAACAGTTAACGCTAAATGCAATTTTTTTTTTTTTAAATCGATTTTTATAAAATCGCACCTAATTTGGGACGGGTGGATATTTTTTTAGCCAGTAAAATAATAATACAATGTTAAAAATAATACAACATTATATTAATTTTTATACTCAAGTGAAGATTTAGTATTTTATCTACCTTATTATGCTTTTAAAATAAAGACAATTTTTGTTTCAATAAAATTTTTAATTTGCAAACAAAAATGGAAGAATTCATGAATATCAAAACTAATGAGTTTATATCCAAAAATATTTTTCAGTTTCATTAGAAATTTGGAAATAATCAAACAAATTAACCTAATAAATAAGCCAACGATCATACCACGTTGAATACACCAGTTTCCGTCAGATCACTGAAGTTAAGCAACGTCGGGCGTGGTCAGTACTTGGATGGGTGACCGCTTGGGAACAGCACGTATCGTTGGCTCATTTTTCCGGCCCAACCTAGGCTGGGTGAGGTCAATGTGGGTAGCTGGTTTGCAAGTTTCCAGCGAATGGAGGGTTAAACCCCCGTCTTGAATGACCAACAGATGTTAAAGAGACGTTAAGCCAAATTAAAAAAAAACAACTAATAAATACTATTTACCCTTTTCGTTTATGCTTTTAGATCCTGATGATGCCATAACTGGCAAAATGCATCGATAAATAGTAAATTAAATTTTTTATTGTACCTTGAAACAAAAAGTGTTTTTATTTTAAAAGTAATACAATGGGTACAAACATATATACTGAAATTATAAAAAATGCCTTATTATGGTTTTACATGACGTAGTATTCCAATTCAACCAAATTTACATTTTTTTCTTCTTCTAGAAATCTAATTTACAAGAAGATAAAATTCAGATTAAACAAGAACCATCTGATTCGGACCTACTTCCTCCTTCAATAGTTGAATGTAATTTAGAAATTGAAATGCCCAATCAATTAGAAGATGCCTCAAAAGAAGACAACATAACAATATCAAACGAAACATTAGATGAAATCGATCAATCAACAATCATAGATATTGATTACATCAAAAACAACATGGTAATCAATACAGAAAACAATTTAAACAACATGAATTCAGAATCCGATCATACGCTTCGATTATTAACTAATTTCAATAATATTAAATGTGCTTATTGTACGTCTAAATTTCATATAAAAAACGAATTGAAATCACATTTAATTTCATGTCATGACACAAGTCGAAATTTATTGTCAGATAAAAATATTATAAAGAATGTTAAATTTCAGTGTGGTCAATGTGATTTAAGTTTTGATTTTAATATTGATTTAACACATCACATTAATAAAGAACATACTAAATATACGTGTGACATATGTAATAAAGTATACAATCATTCATATACATTGAAGAAACATAAAACTGTGTGTATTGATAATACGAGTAGTAATCAATTTGGTAATAGTACTAGTGGTTCCATAGGAAATAAGAATATTATTTGTACAATATGTGAAAAGACGTTTAAAAGAAATTGGAATTTAAAACAACATATGTTAAATATACATAAATTATCAAATGTGTAGAAGATATTGTTGTTGTAGTAGCAGTAGCGATTTCACCCCAAAAAAAAGCAGGGTGTCTACCAGACTGGAAAACCTGGAATTGTCAGGGAATTTTAGGAGACTGGAAATGTCAGGGAAAAGTCAGGGAATTTAGGAAAAACGCCAAAAGTCAGGGAATTTTTCAAATTGAGTTTTTTTTTTATCTGAATGGCCAATTTTATGCGTGAACATGCTTTTCCTGAAAAATTTCGCTTATTGTCGTTTTCCTCTAAAATTTTGGTATACATGTTTAGGGTATGAAGGAAATTTGCTGTATAGTTTTTGGGGTCCCTAAGCCCCAATATTGTGCTTTTTGAAATCAGATGGGGAAGACAAAATCTTGAAAAAGTACACTGGAAAATCTGGAAAAGTAGACTGAAAAACCTGGAAAAGTCAGGTAATTTCACTTTGACGATTTGGTAGACACCCTGAAAAAGGTCATGTCACTCCATCCTCTGAAAATTCTACAGTTCGACAGGTATGTGTGTTGTAGGATTTGCAGGAAAATTAAATAGGTGTTTGGGCAGGGCCGTAGATTGAAAATCCGGGCCGGGGGAAAAATTTAGGGGCTTCTCTATCATTCTTATTCTAAAATCACCGTATGGGCAGTAATAAAAGGAAAAGTAGTCGATTCACTTAGTTGATATGAAAAGGCGTGTACGCTTCCTCTTAGCAACACATAATTCGATTTTCACATGTTTTACTGTTTACGAAATACTTGTAACGAAGAAACTATCATAACTTCATTATGATAATTTTCTCACCGGGCCTGGAAGAAATCCCCCCCCCCCCCCNAAACCCCCTCCCCCCCCCTCTCGTCGGGTCTGGGTGTCATGAAGTATTCCTCTGCATAAATCACATTCATTTCTTGTTGTGGTGTCAATAATTCTGCTCATACGAGTATATGACTTGAGATATTTGGAATACCCAAAGCGGAGCTGTCATAGAGTGGTCCTGGTGGAACGAGTTTTTCTTCCTCTTCCAAAAAGTCGATTTTCTATATGAAAGAAATAGCTATGTGCATTTTGCATCTTTTAATAAACACTGTCGATAAAGCCAATAAAAATTTAGTGCAACTAACCCATTAAGCCATTTTGGTGACAGATCGTGCACGGCAGCATTTTGCTGTATCTTTTGTGTGTGTGTGTGTTTTGTGGCAGGAATGAAATTTTTGTATCAAAAAAGATGGTTCCAGACTTTTATTAGTAGTTGTTGTTGTTGTTGTAGCAGTTCTCATATCTTCGATCAACCAGGTTCGTCCATAACAACTTTGGTTGGCAGCTCAAGGAGCTCCGCCACTCTCACTGGGTTCCGCCAAAGGTCAATAACGTTTAGGGTGGTGGGTTTTTCGAGACAATTGAAAAGGTGAACAGTATTACATGTGACCCCTCCACACAAGTTGCATTAGTTGAGTATTATATATACATTTTCACTTATCGATTGAATAAATTGATGGAAAACTTTTTTTTTTTTTTAAATTTGGCTTAACGTCTCTTTAACATCTCGTATTGGTCATTTCCCTAAAAAGTTTATTAACAAAGAATTGAACACACTATATTGATTAATATTTGAGGCCGCAAAATGCGGCTCTGCGTCCTCTTTCCCGTAAATCAAAGGCGCATATGATGGGATGTTAAAACATCATTTTCGATTGGGAGGGAGGGGGTGTTGTACATAAAATAACAAATATTATTATTATTTAATTAATCTAGAGAATTTTTATATTTTATTTCAAAATTGTTTTACAGGTACACAAAATAAATGGAAATTAAAAATGTTTTTCTTTCAACCATTATATGTTAATAATTTTAAAAAATATAAGAATTTCTAATTAATTTTGTATCGACAGTAAATTGATGAGTCACGAGCGCTTTCGTCTGTTACGACATCTTCTAGTGAACTGAG
>CM022884.1:18370330-18381143 GCA_012654025.1 Pachypsylla venusta
TATCTCAATTTATAGTTGTTACAAATAATATTTTTTGTTAATATGACTACCAAAGTAAACATAATAATATACATTACAGGATGTATCTCAATTTATAGTTGTTACAAATAATATTTTTTGTTAATATGACTACCAAAGTAAACATAATAATATACATTACAGGATGTATCTCAATTTATAGTTGTTACAAATAATATTTTTTGTTAATATGACTACCAAAGTAAACATAATAGTATACATTACAGGATGTATCTCAATTTATAGTTGTTACAAATAATAGTTTTGTTAATATGACTACCAAAGTAAACATAATAGTATACATTACAGGATGTATCTCAATTTATGATCACTCAATTGTGAATTTTTGAAAAAATTAATAGTCTACATTTCAAGGTAAGTTGGATAGTAAAAAAATAATAAACCCAAAAATATCAAATTCTCAGGAGGGGGGCGGGGTATTTTTTTCGTGACGATTCAGAAGGTTCATTATTAAAAACTGAACCAAAATCTGGTGCGAGCATAAGAAGATTTTCCTCTTATCAAAAAAATGTAAAGTATTGTTGTTGTAGCAATGACATCTTTTCAACACTCCTCTCCATATCCTCTCCCAATTGGAAAGTCTAGGAACTCGGCCACCTGGAGAGATTTATTCCAGAGGTCTACAAGAGTTAGGGAACTCGGCCACCTGGACAGGTTTTTTCCAGAGATCCACTAGAGTTAGGGAACTCGGCCACCTGGTCAGGTTTATTCCAGAAGTCCACTAGAGTTAGGGAACTCTGGACAGGTTTATTCTAGAGATCCACAAGAGTTAGGGAACTCGGCCATCTGGACAGGTTTATTCCAGAGGTCCACTAGAGTTAGGGAACTCAGCCACCTGGACAGGTTTATTCCAGAGATCCACTAGAGTTAGGGAACTTGGCCACCTGGAGAGATTTATTCCAGAGTTCCACTAGAGTTAGGGAACTCGGCCACCTGGTCAGGTTTATTCCAGAGGTCCACTAGAGTTAGGGAACTCTGGACAGATTTATTCCAGAGGTCCACAAGAGTTAGGGAACTCGGCCATCTGGACAGGTTTATTCCAGAGGTCCACTAGAGTTAGGGAACTCGGCCACCTGGACAGGTTTATTCCAGAGGTCCACAAGAGTTAGGGAACTCGGCCACCTGGACAGGTTTATTCCAGAGGTCTACAGGAGTGGTTGGGTTCTCTGGACAAGATTTAAAAGCTCTCCAAAACTACAAAAGTGTAAAGTAGTTGTTACAAATAATATTTTTTTGTTAATATGACTATCAAGTTAAAAATTAAATAATAATTTATATACAATGACCAAATGCAAATTATTGAAGAAAAAAATGTTTCACACTGATGAAAATATTCAATTTTCACCCAAGAAAATTCGCCATTAACTGACCTCGCATTGTCAACAATCGAAAAACAATTTCTATATCAAAGAAAGAAAACCTTTAGGACACTTGATAGAACTATCAAATACAAGAAATGAAAATTAATAAAAAACACTTGACTTTTATGTTCTACAATAGAACATAAAGTCAAGTGTTTTTTATTCATTTTCATTTCTTGAATTCCTATATTTTATTAGATGAGCCGGAACAAGTAAGAAGCATTCTTTAAAATGGGCCACATTGCAAAAATTTAACTTTAAAAAAAAAAACTCTGATAATTTTTTAAATTTTGGCTTAACGTCTCTTTAACATCTATTGGTCATTCGAGACTGCGCGGCGGTTTTACCCTCCATTCACCGTAAACTTACAAACTAGCAAACACACATTGACCTCACCCAACGTCCTCACGATGGCCGGTTCTACGCACCAGGACAACCTGGAACGCCTACCATCACAGTTCCAGCCTAGGGCCATCAAAATCTTTTTGGTAAACTCATATCGATCTGTTTCTACCATTTTGAATTAATCATGCATCTATAAATGGGATGAACGGTTGATTTCGTGAAAAAAAAAAACCGTACTACAACAACAACCTCACCCATCTTGGGTTGAGCCAGAAAAAGGTCAAACGACCCTCCGTAACATGGAAAATTCAAAATCCCCAAATAGGATCGAGTAACATAAATGCATACAGGTCTTATCAATAGGGCCGTAGACAGAAAATCCGGACCGGGGAGAAAAATTTACGGGCCCCTCTATTATTCTTTCATCTAAAATCACCGTATGGGCAGTATAAAAGAAAAAGTAGGCAATTCACTTAGTTGATGTGAAAAGGCACGCTTCTTCTTGGCAACAAATAATTCGATTATCAGAGATGTTAATGTTTACGAAATATACCAATATTTATGATTGCTGTACAAGCTGAAAGGTTGCACTATATTTTAAAATCAGTGTCCTGCAATAGCCATTGTNTATGTTTGAATTTTTTTCAAAACTTTTAAGTTGATTTATTTATTATGAAGAAAAAAACTTGAAAAATTTCATTACGATAATTTTCTCACCAGGCCACTTAGGAAATCCCGGGCCTGGGGGAATTCTCCCCATTTCCCCCCTCCCGTAGGGTCAGCTTATCAGAGACTTCTCCTCGAGTGATCTATAGATAGGGGGGGGGGGTATTCAAAACAAATGATACAATTTAAACATGAATAAGTTACATAAAAAATTCTTCCGTTGATTCAGAGAGAGTGAGTCAATTTCTAGGTACAATGGGTTCATCTAAAATAGCTATTTCTATCACTCGAAGTCCTCTTTCTGCTGGATTTGTCAATAGTAAACCTCGAGGCATAAAAACATTTTCATTTTGTTCAGACACAAATTTTGCTATTTTTTTTAAACACTGAAACAAATATTAAGAAGATGGAGGCGTAGTATGGTGGAAACTGCTACTACAACAACAACAACGATTGAGGTCAAGGATCTCGATAGTAAGGTCCCTGTGACAAAGAAAATTGATTTTTAACGTTTCAAGAAGGTACGTCGAATAATGAAAAAAATCATAATAGTTTAACAGCCGTGGGTTTGCCACAACTCGCCATGAATTGTTGATACTAAAGAATCCTTACGGATAATCAAGTAGCTTCTACTTGCTTTCTGCATGGTTAATGGAAAAATATCGTATGTGTATCAAGTTTTGAGGGGAGGGGGGGATTTTTTGACGATTCCAAAGGTTCATTCTTGAAAATAATACACCAAAATCTGGTGTGATAATAAGACGTTTTTCCTTATATCAAAAAAATAATAAAGAACTCTACCTCCAATGGTACCACCGTTCGTGAGAGGGAGGAGCCCGGCGGCGGCTATGNAAAGGTTCATTTTTGAAAATAATACACCAAAATCTGGTATGATAATAAGAAGTTTTTCCTTATATCAAAAAATAATAAAGAACTCTACCTCCAATGGTACCACCGTTCGTGAGAGGGAGGAGCCCGGTGGCGGCTATGTATAACTTACTTTTTCATAATGAGTTTCCGCACATAGATAGATCAAGTATGCTGTCAAACACGCCATACAGCCTTCACAATATGATTTACAAGATACAGATTCTGCCTCTTGGAAATAAACATTTAGTTGATTCAGAGTATACTCGTAAACTTGTCGTTCAATCTGAAAATAAACGTAAAAAAAAAATACGTAAATACAACTTTCGAGGTCCCCAGAACCCAATTATTTCAGTCATTGGTACGTGTGTGAATTTAAGAGCATATCCTGTATTGATGTAGTAACAGTAGAGCTAAGATCAATCAAACTATAAAGCTATTGCCCGAAATGCAGATCACAATAAAACTATTTATTTGAATGTAAATAAAGAAGGTTTGGTGTTAGGAAGGGCAACCAGTCTTAAAAAAAATGCTTCAAACCAAAGATGAAATATCATCAGCAAAATTTAGTTTCTACGCAGTTTCTATGGATACTGTGGAAAGCTAGCTTGCTTACAACTCTTTCCTGGTTACCGTGCCAGGAAAGAATTACAACTAAAGAGAGTAGACACCGAACAAAAGGTTGTGACATGGTAGAATTAAGGAAAACAATGCCAACCCAAAACAGAACTGGGAAAGTGTGAAGGTGAAAGAAGAAGGAGATAGTGCGGGAATAAAGGGTAAAAATCATTACGCTACGGGCCCCGCGGAAGGTTAATCTGGCCCTGTCCAAAACAGAATTGGGAAAGGATGAAGTTAAAGAATAAAATAAAACGTTTCCCGCGATTAAAATCTAATTATTTTTTCTTTGGCTTAATGTCTCTTTAACTACTAAAGGTCATTCAAGATGGGAATTTTTTTCACTGGAAACTTACAAACTAGCTACCCACATTAATGTCACCCAGTCTGTGTGTTGTTCCAGCATCACGAGGCGCTGGGCTACGTGTTCACCCACCATGTAAAACCTCGCTGAACGTTGCTTAACACCGTAATCCTACGGGAAACAGTGTATCCAAAGTGCCATTGACACTGGCTATAAAAAATATTTTTCTATTTTTCTTATGATAGTAGCAGAGTTTCTTTTAAAATAAACTGTTCTCCTAGGAAGTAGGTTGATATGAGTCACCGAAAAGATTTTGATGGTCCTTTAATGGAACTGTGATGGTTGTTGTTGTAGCAGCAATCAAAGAAGACTAAAATCAATGATATTGGTAAACATTTTGTTTCATCACAGCAAATAATAACTATCAGAAAAAATTAGAACAATTGTTGTGAGATGATGTGGGTCTTTTTTTATTTGCATTGCTGTGTTGATTGTCTTTGGTCAAACACTTTTGAGTGCTTGGGTTGCCCTGGTACGTAGAACCAACTATCTGAGGACAAACTGTGATGGTACGCGTTCCAGGTCGTTCTGTTGCGTAGATCCGATCATCGTATTCTATTGACTTACTTTGCCTTCTAGTTCTGCGGGAAAATGAGTTTGAAATCTGACCATGGTACCATCCGTGTAATCTCTTTGAATAAATAATTTGGCACATGTCATAGAATTTAAGTCTGGACTGGTTTGATCCTACAAACATATCAAAAATGGACAATATCGATTAAAAATTTATTTTGGTGAGCTCTCAACTATGTGAACACTATCAATCAAAACTTTACGCTAATTATCATACTTACTTCGCTTTCCACGTCCTGTTTCACAAAAAATACAAATAACGAACTTTTGTTAGAAGGTGTTTTTATCGATTTTTTATTTTATAAATCTTTGTAAGTAACTGGTTTGTTTTAAATCATTCAATGTTTTAAATCATTCAATGAACAAACCTGCATCATTTAAAATCAATTTAGTTTGTAGGTATTTTTACTTTGAATTCCAACCCTCTTAAACTAAACATTCAATTTTTTTCTTATCATATTCATCTTTGGCACGTTCAATAGATGAAGTTTAACTTTTATTTGGTTTCTGTCCTTCAATAGCAACAGGGTTACGAGCACCCAAAATATTCTCAAAAATTCATACTTTTTTCCATCTCGAGCTTACCTCAAAATATTTTTTGGTTTGCTTTTGCACACGAAGTAGTTTTTTTTGTGTGTGTGGGGGGGGGAATTTTTATATTTGATTTGGTACTTATCCACCTTTTCCTAAATCAATTATATGTATACCCACATATCCCATGCTCAAAGGTAGATTGTATGAACGCGTAATATACCTGTTTTAGAAGTGCTAGATGCAATAATTTTCTCAGAGCAAAAAAATAGAGGAATATAAGGTCTCAGATTCGCTCTTTAATTTATAATATTCTCTTGCCACCTACAATGATACTTTATTTGTATAAGTACCGAACGTTATCTCCACTATTGATTGGCACGAATTACTACAATATTGTTGCAACTTTTAATTTCCGTTTTTTTTTCTTCTTTTTTGTTTTTTCTATGTTTAGACAGAAATTTATTTGGTCTATCAAAGGATTAGTTTTAAAAGATACATAAAGTAAATATTGGTCATGAGACTATGTGTATTCAGATTAATAGGTCAGNTGCACGAATACTACAATATTGTTGCAACTTTTAATTTCCGTTTTTTTTTCTTCTTTTTTGTTTTTTCTATGTTTAGACAGAAATTTATTTGGTCTATCAAAGGATTAGTTTTAAAAGATACATAAAGTAAATATTGGTCATGAGACTGTGTATTCAGATTAATAGGTCAGGGGACCATGTGTCTGTTTGTATGAACACCCATGAACTTAAGATGTTTGACCTGTGATTCCGGGACCATCACTAATTCTAAATACTTACTATAGACTTATCTTTACTAGACTTCATCCTCATGAAGTCAAAAACTGTAAATATTATCTTGAATTATTATTTTATTAATAAGAATAAATATCAGAAATTTCTTTTGTAATGGAACGGTAATTTATAATGATAACTGTACCAGTGTACCTACTTTCTAACTCTTTTTATTTTCGAGAATTAAGATTGCAGATAAAAGTTAATAATAAAATTAATACTATCAAACACTATTTTCCTTTCATTCTTCGAAATTTAATAAAATGGTTAATTAGCATTAGTAATTCGAAGAAATATTTGAAAACACTTTATAAACTTTATTCCTTTCTTCATAAAATTACACTTTTCTGTAATCAGTAATCATAATCAAATAAAGGGAAATGAACAAACGAATAGATTATCGATGCTTTGAAATTATCGATACTTTTCTTTTGTTACTATTCGATACCAGAATCGATACTTTACATACTATATTTTTTGAAATCGATACAAAAACTAAATTTTGATTTTGTAAAAGCTGGAACCAATAGTCCCTCGTTTTCCTGTGCGGGAATTTTACATAGTTACTTTAGGTTTTAAGAAAATTATTTTACCTCCTGAGAATTAAAGCTACTTAAAAATTGTAATTTCTCTCAGGACTGCAATTGGTTTTGCCCCTCAGTGGTCAGTGAAAGTCGGTTCGATACACCGCAAAGATACAAGAAATAATACCCTCATTAAAACTTATGATAGTTTCAATTTTTCTCACTTGCACCATCCTGTGTGCCACAGTACAAGTCAAAATGTTATCCACTAAAGCCGAACCAAGAGTCAAGCATCAAGGAATTATTGGTTGCTGGCGTGTACACAGAACGCTTGATGAGTGTTCGATTTTACAGTCGGTCATTAACGCTTTACACTAATTCACTCCTATACCCACTATTGGTTGGTTGATACTTTATGATTTATGGAATAAGCTAAATTATTTAAGTATTGATATCGTAGTATAGATACTTTTTGACCGATACCGTTACCAGTATCAATACCATGATGCGTACTGGTATCGATACATATTATTCGATACCACAGCCCTATGTATAACATAAAAATAAGGACGTCATTAAAGAAATGTAACAAACTTCATTTCATTGAGCTGAGCAAACTGTGAATCTGAACTGTGATACTTTGAAGAAGTCTTCTATGATAACTGCGACTGATAACGATAGATTGATAAGATAACAAACATAAATTGATAACTCGTAATATTCACTGAAGAAAGCATATATGAATGAAGGATTGGTAAGTGATATCTAGCAGTTTTTCCAATTTTGGTAATAGGTACGTCCCTAGTGATTATAAACTAGGAATAATGAAAACAATATTCTTTAATATAAAAAATAAACTGAGAATACTGATTCTGATAAATTATCTTACTTACATTCCGTGTCCATCACGAATCAAATTTATAGGGGGAAGGGTTGGGTAACATATTATACTACTCTGAGGACCTCTCCATGCCCTCCAACAGTGGTAAATATTTCACATTTATGAGGATGAAAATTCCATGGTTTGGCTCTGGGTTTGAACCTACGCCCTACTGTTTACCAGTCAGAGCGTCTTACCACTACTCCACCAATCCATTGATAAATCATAAGATGGAGCTTTCAATAATACTCAGACTGATGTTTACTGGTAAATATCTCAAGTTCATGGATGAAGTTTCATGGGTTGGCTGGGTTTGAACCCACGCATTACTGTTTACCTGTCGGAGTCTTACCACTGCACCACCAACCCATTGATAACTGATAAGATGGAGTTTTCAATAATACTTACGCTGCTATCGTCAGGTCGATGTAGAGTTACTGTGTTCAGAGTTCTACTCTATCTGGATTTTTTTTTTTATCTAGGCTAACAAAACTTCCTTAGAAATTTATTCAGGCCTGACAATGGGGGGAGATCCTTCAGGACGCTCGTAAGTTTTTCTCCTTTGCCCGGTTTGTCCTGAGACTCTAGAGTCTCATAAATCCTATCCAGCCACATCGGTTGGTGGCGTAGTAGAAAGACGTTCTGACTGGAAAACAGTAGGGCGTGGTTTCAAATTCAGACAACCTATGGAATTTCCATCCTCATGAATTTGAATTATTTTCGACTATTGGAGGACATGGAAGGGACCAGAATTATCAACATCTAGTCCGGCTTCCTCAGCGTAGCGTAATATGAAATAGCCACCATCAAAATTGACAATGCCACATTCCACAACTAAGTTCATTTGACTCTTACAACTAAGGTGTTTTATCCTCCAATTGTTAAAAAATTACAAACTAGCCACCATTATTAACCTCACTCAACTTGAGTTGGCCGGGAATAACCAGCATCTCAAGGAACCTACGTGGTTACCCACAAATGAATTTAGGTTAATAGAACCTCAATTTTGAAGAGAATACAATGAGGTTACATTCATGTGGACCAATCATTTCAGAATTGGAAAAAAAAATAAACTATGACATCAATAGAAAAAATCGTTCAATTTTCAATCAAAACATTTTCATTTCACAATAAAGAGTCACTAAAAAAATTTAATGAAAATTTTAAATCATTAAAATGTTTAGTAAATTCAATTAAAAGTTCTGATGTTTATTTTGACGAGCAACTCCTCACATCACAAATCAAAGAGAAAAGATTTGTTGAAAACGATACTCAGTTTAGTGGTCTAAATTTTTCAGTAAGATATGTTGAGCGAGCACCAGTTACGTATATTCAAATATTTGAAAATAGTATTGTAACTTTAGGTATATTTGTCATTCGAGAAGGTAAGTTTTCAAATTTAGGATGCAGGGCTGCAGAGTTGTGGAAATATTTCACGACTCCTATGATCAAAAAATCCTCGATCCAACTCCGGAGTTTTAACATAATATAACGACTCCTTGACTCCGACTCCAACCCATTATCATAGCCTTTGACATCAGAATTTTAATTTTTAAAGGTATCTTTGACCATTTGACCTTAATTTGGTCAGGTAGATTTTTATCTCTGTTTAATTGATGTAAAATAATTTTACCACGTTCAATACACCAGTTCTCGTCAGATCACTGAAGTTAAGCAACGTCGGGAGTGGTCAGTACTTGGATGGTGACCGTTTGGGAACACCACGTATCGTTCGCTCTTTTTTCCGGCCCAACCCAGGCTGGGTGAGGTCAATGTGGGTAGCTGGTTTGCAAGATTCCAGCGAATGGAGGGTAAANGTTAAAGAGGCGTAAGCCAAATTAAAAAAAAAAAAAAATCCCCGACGACTCCGACTCCAACCCATTATCATAGCCTTTGACACCAGAATTTTAATTTTTAAAGGTATCTTTGATCT
This sequence comes from Pachypsylla venusta, assembly GCA_012654025.1. Taxonomy (NCBI): domain Eukaryota; kingdom Metazoa; phylum Arthropoda; class Insecta; order Hemiptera; family Aphalaridae; genus Pachypsylla; species Pachypsylla venusta. The sequence continues at coordinate 18,379,835 of CM022884.1, forward strand.
TACTTTGGTCAGGTAGATTTTTATCTCTGTTTAATTGATGTAAAATAATTTTACTTTAAAAAATGCTACTAGTAATCTGATGCCATCTTATGGTGATATTTTGTTTAAGGTCATCACCTACCTCTTCACAACCATCCTTTAATGCATGGAATTATCAAAGTAATTGCTGGAACATTGAAAGTTCAAAGTTATTCTGTGATCGATAGCAATGAGTTGATTGAAGAAGACTCTGAGAAAACATTTCCTTGCTATGAGGAGGAAGATGACGCAGCCGTAGACTCCCAGGTACCTATATACAACTATTATACATTTCCCTGGTAATCCATCAGCCTCAGTAGCACAGTTGGTTGAGGCGGTGGATTCGTAACCAGGAGGATGTTAGTTCGAATCCAACTCCATCCCCCCTCTTCGACACAAGATTGGAAATAGAATCTTTAGACGAGAGTGCCTATTAAAAATATATGCGTATGTAAGTATATAATAGTTGTAACCCTTTCGTGGTACGATATCAACACTTGAATATTTTAGTTTATTATTTTCAATAATAAATCTTTGCTATCGTCACAAAAAAATACCCCCCTCAAAATATGATATTCTACGTTTTTAAGGTACATAGGATCCAAAAATCTGTTTGTCGCTGTGACGGGCACTTTTAACCCTTATCCTTAACCGTTTTAAGGTACGTAGAATCCAAAAATCTGTTTGTCACCATGACGGTCAATTTTGACCCTTATTGTTAACCGTTTTAAGGTCAACGATAAGCCAAAAATTAATAAAAAAAAAAAATGTATTTATTAGCTGGTACCAAAGAAAATTTATGCCTTTAAAATTTCATCTTTGGACTTTTTCACTTGACGAAAATTGTAATTAAAATATTTTTTCCTTAAAAAAAAAAAAATCATTATTTTCCTTTTCAGGGTAGTGGTGGTGATTCTAATTCAAAAAAATTTTGCTCGAGTAATATTTTAAATTATTTAAACTCATCCAACATATTCCTAGCACGCAAAGAATCTCCTAAATGTTTAAACTATGAAGATGAGTGCATACATTTAACACCTAGATCAAACAATTTACATGAAATCTATTGTGTTAATGGACCAGCAGCTTTCCTAGATATTATTGGACCACCTTATCAGCCTTATGTACAAGATTGTTCATATTTTAAAGATTTGGGTAAGTTACTAACAGGGCCAGTTCTGGACATTTGCTTTCCTAGATATTATTGGACCACCTTATCAGCCTTATGTACAAGATTGTTCATATTTTAAAGATTTGGGTAAGTTACTAACAGGGCCAGTTCTGGACATTT
>CM022884.1:18381742-18404000 GCA_012654025.1 Pachypsylla venusta
CTTATTGTAAAAAAAAAAAAAATCATTATTTTCCTTTTCAGGGTAGTGGTGGTGATTCTAATTCAAAAAAATTTTGCTCGAGTAATATTTTAAATTATTTAAACTCATCCAACATATTCCTAGCACGCAAAGAATCTCCTAAATGTTTAAACTATGAAGATGAGTGCATACATTTAACACCTAGATCAAACAATTTACATGAAATCTATTGTGTTAATGGACCAGCAGCTTTCCTAGATATTATTGGACCACCTTATCAGCCTTATGTACAAGATTGTTCATATTTTAAAGATTTGGGTAAGTTACTAACAGGGCCAGTTCTGGACATTTTGCTTTCCTAGATATTATTGGACCACCTTATAAGCCTAATGTACAAGATTGTTCATATTTTAAAGATTTGGGTAAGTTACTAACTATTACCAGAGGATCTGGGAAGTATCGAGTAATTAAAAATAGAAAAATTGAATAAGAAAATATAAATTGACCAAATTAAATTAATTTTCTATTTCAGGTGCCTTTACAGAAGGAAATAAAACCATCAAAAAATTGAAAAGGATAAATTCTCCATCGTACTTCTATACAGATGAAGAATCGTATCGAGGACCTCCTATTCAGCTTTAGATAAGAATATGCATGATCCTTACAATGTTTATGGCTAAGGGTGCTCTCAGACAACCTCATACTCACTTATAACATAGCACACATCTTTGCTTATAAGCAAGGAAAAAACGAATAGACCTCATGTTCTCGCAGATCGAATTGAGGAGGGCGGCAGTGCTCCGCTCACCAAGTCAAATACAATGAGCGTCGCACATAATACCTAATTGTAGTATAATTAAGCATGTTACTTGTCACATTTTGAAAAAAAAAAAATATATAGNTTTTAATCAAGGTAGTGTGCTTCAAATAACAGGAAGTAATCAGATAAGTGAGTATGAGACTGTCTGAGAAGTGATCATCCTGGATTATACTCAAAGTCCCGCGAAGTTTATCATAGTTATTTTTTAAAATAGATTTTATAGTCATGTAATAAAATTATCCCTGTGACGTCGCGATCCGCAGAGAGACAATGAAGGAAACCCTTAAATTGAGGGGTTTGATCAAAGCTTAAACTCTGTGATGAAATGACTGAATCTATACTTATTAAACACAAGGCCCAGTTGGTATACTGACTGACTGATAATCAACGTAGCTCCACGATGGCTGCACCTAGAGACTTGGAGCTTGGCACACAGATCCCTTTTAGTATGTAGGTGCGTAATAAGGAAGGAAAAAATCGAAAGTTCAAGTGGGAGCAAGTTACCGCCAAAAATGACGCTTTTTAGCGGGTCTTTTTGTAATTTTTTTCTGGGCAAACTAAAGGAGATAACGAAAAATGACCGAGAATGACCCCCCCAAAATAGTATCTAAGGACCCCATAAAAAATATAAAATTAAAAATTTTCCGGTTTCTCCCCGATTTATGGACGGTTTTCACCACCAAAAAATCTAAATTGAGAGTACTTGTGAGAAAACTGAAATTCGATACAACGGTGTTCCGCAGTACAAAAAGTCATATCCTTGAATAAAATATTGAATTTTCTAACTAGGAGCCATGCTTTTCCTGGGGGTCTGTTCCACCAAAAATTCAAACTTGAGAAGATTTAACGTCGCAATCTCCAAATTCGTACTTCTATACAGATGAAGAATCGTATCGAGAATTTCATAACCGTAGCGAAGCACGGGCAAACAGCTAGTAAATTATATAAATCAAGAACAATTTTTAACTGAAGTGCGATACGCCCCGCTTTAGCATTAACAGGCATGGCGAGTGTTACACTTCAATATTTACCAATAAGCACTTTTACTGTTACAAAAACTGTTACCTCAGCAGTGAAGTTATTTACTTTAAATCTGGGAGGCAGGCGATTGCCCGCCAATGTATCCGCTACTGCTTTTTTACAATGTTCAGCTCAAACCTCGAAATCGCTCATTGAGCGAAAAAATGACCACGTTGTCATATGGTAAGTGTGAAACGCTCTAACCTCAAAATTCGGCAATTAAGCATTTCTTTTTGAAGTTACACTTCTTTAGGCGCGTTATGAAAAAATGATGAGAGTTAAATTTAAATATTGTATTTTCTCATTCTATATCAATACAGCGTGGCTCAGTGGCAAGGCCTCTATTTCGTAGTTGATAGGTTCTGAGTTCACTCCCGGGTGGGGTAGTATGTTTTTTTGAAATATTATTAAATTTATTTTTAAAAATAAGTATAACTTCTCACGCGCGTACATAAGTACAGTACACATACCCATTTTTATTTAAAAAAAGGCTTTCCACCAACCATAGAGTTTAGAAAACGTTTTTACGGCAATGCCCCTCCCCCCCAAAAAAAGACTTTACCTACAGGTAAAAGGGAAATTTCATTGAAGCATTTTGCAGATTATCATATCGCGATGGTCGTTTTTTTTTTGCTCAGTGAGCGATTTCGAAGGTTGAGTCTAACAAACCCAACACTGGGTTGCAGTCGTTTTTTTTAGTAGTCCCTCTAGTTATTGTCGTCGTGAAAGTTGAAATTACGAGAGATGGGGACAACAAACAACGTTTGTAGATGATGATCGCAAAGATATGTTCTGCCAATAATTAGAAAGTAACAGCGAAATCGTTGCCTCCCCTCCTGACTATTATTTGTAAACAAATGGTATTTCTCCTGTCTCAACTCTCGAAATTACAACTATAAAATAGTTGTAGGTACTTTATTTGTTTGGAATTGAATTCCTAATCTTTGTTCATTATGGTAATTAAGCATCGTTTCCGGACAGAAATCACAATTCATTCATTCGTTTTAGCAATGAAAAACGTACCTAAAATAAATTTAAACAGAGCGTAGTTCGAACTATATATTGGCCTCTCTCGGTGGGCAATGTTTAGGATACCGCACCCGAAGGGTAATAACAGAACCTTATTTGTAACCCAACGATAGCCTGTTTAACTTTTTTAACTGTTTTTTAAAGTATTTTTGAATAAGATCTTCTAAAAACATGAATCGTCAAAAAACATGGTAGGAATTGTTGGAATTAGTAAATTGAACGTACCTATTATTTTAACCTCGGAAAGAATCAAACAGATTAAAAAACAAATACATAGCCATTACAGAATTACAAGAACAAGATGATAATAAAACCGGCTAGGAGGCGTTTCTATGGAATTTTTAATTTTTGAAACTAGAAACATGGGATGGTTTTTAAAATGTTCCCTGTAGCATATCGATTCAGTTACGGAAAAATGTTATTTGTTTTATCCATGTTTCGCTCACAGGGACTCCGATCATCAGGTCAATAATATTAATAAGCTGGACCTTATAGCCATTTTTTTATTACCTATCATAAGCTATGTAAATACTTTTAGATTTTAATTATCGTTTCATTTTTATTATCTAATAATAAAATACGCCTATTTTTTTTTAAGTCTTATTTTCTAATAGAAAAATATGCCTCTAATTTTATCATTGAAATTTTATTTTAAAAATTTACAGGTTTGCCAAGTTGCTATTGTGAGCAATCTACCCGAAGGGAGTTTTTTCTTTTTTTAAATGTCGGGTAGCAGACACGAGGTATTTTTATTTGGGAGGTATTTTTTTTTTTTTTTTTTTTTTTTTTTTTTTTTTTTTTTTTTTTTTAGTGAAAATTGAAATACCTTCAAATAATAATCATTGCACATTACAGTATAATTACGAAAAAATCATAACTTTCATTGATAGAGATTAATATTTAAAATGGTTCACTATTGAAAGTAAAATCAAAAATATGATCGAACTCGATTATAACGATTACATAAAAATGCACGCAAAACATTGCGGTGGAAAACTATCGATAGTTTCGAATATCAGCCTCTATCGGTAGTTAGGATAACAACTACCTATAATTATTTTATCCTTTAAATTTCTGACATTTAACATTTCTAACTAAATGTAACAAAGCAATGTTCCCAATAATAATATCTATCCTTTCTAAAGTTTAATGTGTTTTTCATTAACTTGTAGGTAAATTTACAACTATCGATAATCCGGACTATCGGACCATCTGTAACATAATCTCATATTAACCTGTTTCCACATTTTTTTTTTTTTGACTTAACGTCTCTTTAACATCTAATAGTTATTCGAGACGGGGGTTTTATCCTCCATCCGCTGGAAACTTGCAAACCAGCTACTCACATTGACCTCACCCAGTCTGGGTTGGACTGGAAAATTTCAAACCTGAATTTAAAACATTTGGAAAGAACTGTTGACAACAACGATAGAATAATTATTGCCTATGTTTAGTTGCAATTTTATACTTCGTGTTAGCAAAAATTTAAATAACAAGGAGCAAGAAAATCCTAAAAATGTACATTATTGTTTGGGTCACAAAAGAATCGGTTCGGGCATGTTCGCTGAAACGATTTCGGGTATTATCAGTTTTAGGGTATTTTAGAAAAAAGAGAATAAACGGCAACAATGTTCAACTTTGTTGAGAGCTGGGAGAAAATAATAGAAATTTGTTATCTGAAAATCAAAATTCTGGATTGGAATTTTGGTTGAACTATTAACAAAAGTTTAAGCTTTAAAGTTCATCAAAACGTAAATTTAATCTATAAAAACATTTTAAACTAATCAAATAACCCAAGGTAAATGTTTAATTTATATAATTTAAACTTTTCAGTGATATGATTACTGTGGAGATATAAATAGAATTATCATTATAAAATTCAATTTGTTTTTTTTTACGCAATTAAAAGTGAAAGAATGATCTTTAATATTCTTTTTATCAAAAGATTCCACTCTTATTCCTCGTAGGATAATACTTTTCTAATTAAATTCATATTTTTTCCTACTATTTTCTTGTAAACTTTCGTACCATGTACTTAATATTTACCTACAATTTTGTTATCACTAGAAATTCAACTTTGGCCTACATTATTATTATTTGTTTTAAACGTGCTCTAGAATTCACTAGTTTCACTCTCTTTTTAAAACAGTCTTTTTCATTTGTTTTTATAGGATAGATTCAATAGTAACTGTTTTGTTCTCTTGATTCTCGTAAGTGTTGTAGGTATTTCATTTGTGCGTGTTTTATAATTTTCTAGTTAATTTTGTTTGTGTGTGTTCATAGAACATTGTTATGCATTGAAAACTAGTAAAAGATTTGGTAAATGTAAATTTTAGCGGCACCACTTTTAGATTCTTTTGTAGGTTGAAAATTACAAAAATCCCAAACTTTAAAATTTTCTTAATATTAATAAATAGAGTGATGTATGTTAAGCCACCTTCTTGCTCACCTGCAGGCTGATGACCTAACAGAGGATACCACATCAACGATGATGGTTTTTCGGGCCGAAATGAAAATGATAGAATATAATAAAAAATATTTTGGTCATAGGGTGGAGATAGAACTTCTAATTGCTGACTGAGCAATAACTTCTATTGTACTTTCACTGATATTGAATCTTTTGTAGAAGTCATGGAATAATGCAGTATTCTGATTATTTAGTCGAGTAAATTAGAATATCAAAGTATGGTAAAAGTATAAATTAGAGTACAAATTATTTATTTAAAATATTGCTAAATAGGTGGTCCAATTATACACAAATACTAAATTTTGCTAGAAAGAAGCTTTCTTTTTGAAGCTATAAACCTGGGATTTGTTTTAAAGTAGTCCCTGGATTATTTAAAAACCTAGAGTCGATTTTTTTTTAGCCATGCCTCGCTTTCCAGAATGAACCATTTATAATAGTATAAGTTAAGTTCATATGGCCATGTCTAAAATCATCCTCTAACTCTAATGATAGTCAGGGTGTCTACCAGACTGGAATACCTGGAATTGTAAGGGAATTTTAGAAGACTGGAAATGTCAGGGAATTTAGGAAAAAACACCAAAAGTCAGGGAATTTTTCAAATTGAGTTTTTTTTTTATCTCAATGGCCAATTTTATGCGTGAACATGTTTTTCCTGAAAAAATTCGCCTGCGGCGCTTATTATAGTTTTCCTCTATAAAGTTTTGGTATACATGTTTAGGGTATAAAGGAAATTTGCTGTATAGTTTTTGGGGGGCCGGTCCCCAAAATTGTGTTTTTTGAAGTCAGTTTGGGGAGACAAAATCTTGAAAAAGTACACTGGAAAAGTCAGGGAATTTCACTTTGACGATTTGGTAGACACCCTGGATAGTGGAACTGAAAAAAAAACTGACGTTTAAAGAAATATCGTAGAGTTAAAATGAACAAAGAAGTCTTATTATTATCAAACTAGTTGCAGGTCCCTTTAGGGATTGATTGAATTCTCACTACGACTAATATTTGTGACCAGTGTTTCGAAGAGTCGGGGATGAAGTTAGATTCGTACGGTTACGAATCTACCGCCTCAACCGACTGAGACTGTAAGCTGTAACAAAGTTGTTAATATTGTGAACTTTTGCCTTTTAATTTTCAGGATAAAAAGAGATTAGAAAAAGTGTTCAATTGAATGATAATATCAACAATTTGATAAGAAAATCACTTCTTATTTTCTTATCAAATTTATCTAAATATAGATAAATAATATTTCTGGAAGATGTAATCAAATATGAAAATTGTTCCTTGAATAGTTTGATTTTAAATTTTAATCCACAATTTTAGTTTCTTTCAACTTTTGTAATTTTCTGTTAATTTGCAATATCAAGAAACGAGGTATACAAGTCAAAATATAAATTTTGGTTGTAAATTTAAATTCTGTGATCTTTTTTTTTTAAAAAAAAATAATTATAATATGTATAGGTCATTTTGTTTAAAATAAAAAGAAATTAACAAATAGTGTATAAAAGATATTAATTCTATTAAAGAAACTCTCATAATTATCTAGTGATTTTGTTATGGTTAAGTGCCTTTTNTTAAAAAGATTTTTTTTTTAAAAAAAAAAAAATCAATTATTTAAAATTATTTTAAATTACCCAATATGAGTTTTGAAGTAGCATAAAATTTTTAATTTTATTTTATCCAGTTTAATAATTAAATTTAAATTAAAAATATGAGGTAGCACATGTGAAGGGAAAAAAATCGTACAAATTAATAGTTTTACATATTCGTTCGTAGAGGGCAATAAAATTATATTGTACAACGATCTTTCATTGAGTGGTTAAACATCTTTGACTATTTAATTTTCATAGATTAACCTGTTAGCCATTCATCACTGGTTAATTTTTTTGGGATTAAGAAGAGTCCCTTGTTGAACGAGTTCGGAATGAGTGAAACTGTGGTTGAGTCAAATGAAAAATGGAAATGTAAATTTTGTACTTATGAAAATTTTCCTTCTTCTATCAAATGTACTATGTGTGAACATAAAGTATCAAAAAATAGCAATAATAGTGATATATATCAAATAGCATCAGCTGGACCAAGTATAATATCTGATAAAGATATACACGCTCATCAACATGATGATATTGACTCTGAAAGTAAGTGACTGGTATGACAAATAAACAATTCATTCCGTGAGCAATTAAAAAAAAACTAACAGGATGCGTCCGCTTCACTTGGCACTTTGGAGACATGACTGTTCCCTAACTGATAGTTAGAGTTGTTGCGATATTGGTCTTTATGCGATATCCGATATCGATAACAAGATCTTCCGATAACAAGATAACAATTATCGCAAAGGAAATATCGATATCGGTTTGGATTCCAGTTTAAAAAGTTATGATGTGAGAATTTAAGCTTAATTTAAACTTTGCTAGCTTACCTTACTCTACGGATTCTGCTTACTTAAAAACCAGCAAATGGAATGGAAAATAATAATAATAAAATAAAAACCGTACCCTAATAGAATAATTTGCACAATCCTCTGATAAGAAGAACTCCAATAAAAATCGGTGATTAAAATCAATAACAAAGAGTTGTAGGGATGACCATTGAATAAAATAGAGGAGGAAGTATCAATCCACTTTATACAACACAAAGGATCTGATATGCTCTAGGACCCTTCCTATGACATTCTGATTCGATATTGACATTTTTCTTCCGATATCCGATATTATCGAATATAAATATCGAAAGAAAATATCGATAATATCGCAACATCCATACTGATAGTATTCTATAAAACTCAAAAACGGTTTGGAGTGTTTTGAATTTTGATAATTTTTCTGGGCTCTCAGCCTAGGTTTTGGGGGGTCCAGTCCCCTGAAGTTTTAGCTAAACTATTAGTATTTTCTAAATTTTATTTTGCCGTATTTTCTGCAACACTATGCCCTAAATTAAGGATTAACGTAAAACTTTCTCGCTTCGAGTTAGTATATTGTTACGTCAAAATTTAAGGTATCGGGTCGTGACTTGATGAATTTAGTCAAAAATCGGAAAATCGGTCGTAACTCGAAAACGGTCTTATATTTCTGATATTTTTTCCGGGGTTTATTACACACCAAAACGTTCCTCACGAATCACTCTGTCTTTTGGGGGAGGCACCACATGAAAGTCCGTTCAATAGTTTTTGAGTTTATCGGGAAAGACGCGGCGGGGGATTTTGTTTGGACGCGTCTTTTAGGAACTAAAATTTGGGAAAGCCTAAATTTTTGTACCAAACCCTTTGTTCACTATTTTGGTAAAAGCTGCCCTTTAGTGAGTTTATAAAATACTAGCATTCCCCGATCGCGGCTTCGCCCGCGCATATTTTACATATGGTATTGTGGTATACATATCATAGTTCGAAAATTGTAGGCGTGTACGATGTTGTATGTATGTGTATACATGTATCATGCTATCTCTCTCGCTCCAATGTATTTCTTATGGGGATTGTTTACTTTTCGCGATTTCTACCCCTTAAAATTAAAATGTATCTACATGTATCATGCTATCTCTCTCGCTCCAATGTATTTCTTATGGGGATTGTTTACTTTTTGCGATTTCTACCCTTTAAAATTAAAATTTTGCAAAATCCTTTCTTAGTGCACACTTACATGGTGTAACGAAGGTCCCTGCCAAATTTCAAGTGTGTAGCATTAAGAGTTTCGGCTCTATCTTGATCAGTCACTCAGGACATTGCCTTTTATATATAGAGATTTTTCCAAATCCATGTTTCAGATATTGCGAATAAAAATAAAAATCGAACAAATTTAGAAGACACTGCTAAACAATATTCTCATAATCATTATTCTTCATCAAACAAAGACCAGTCTTCCAAAGATCAAACATGTTCTACAAAACAATCAAAATCACACAAACAATTGTCTCAACCATCAGTCACTGACCATCTTCCGCCATCGTCGGTCACCGCATCCAATATTCACGAACAGTTGGATACGCTAAAAATAGACAATACCACGACCTCTACGAACACTGTTCGGTCTTCTCAATTGTCATTATCACCTTCAGAAGAATTAGATTCTTCAAATAGGAAATGGTGTTGTGCTCGTTGTACTTATGAAAATTGGCCGAAAGCAAATAAATGTATTATGTGCAATGGATCTCCGAGGATATCACCTCATCATGGCTCATCACCAGAATTGGATCGAGAAAATGCATCGGCAAGATGTATTCTAGATGATAGAGATAGATATGAGCGACGGTAAGTTAGAATCTGTTTGGTGAGGCGTATTTTAGATGATAAATACAGATATGAGAAACAGTAAGTGAAAATCAGTTTGCTGAGGCGTATTTTAGATGATAAATACAAATATGAGAGACGGTAAGTGAGAATATTGTTAGGCGAGGTGTATTTTAGATGACACATATCTGAGACGGTAAATCATAAAATTTTCGGTGAGGTGTATTATCTATCTACAATTATAAAACGCAAAGCCCAGTTGGGACACATTGTGTTCGGGACTAAATCAGACTCCTGAGGACAATTGAGTAGCTATGGTAATAGCGACATGGTGTATCATCATAAGGTAACTGTTAGTAAAGTATAGCTTGGTGTATTGGAGTGATTGTTAAAAAATACCTTGTAATGCTATGATGTCCACAAAAGTATGACATTGTTTATCTCATTCTATCTTTTAATTGAGATTCTATTCTATTTTTTTTAAAAAAAAAAATGCGTGTAAAAACCGGTTTATGGGCAAACAGTGGTAGTGGGGGGGTACTATTTTGACATAAAAATATCAAAAGACACACCCTTCCACAAGATGCAACCATATGAGACATCTCCGAGCAAAATCGGTTCGGTAGATTTGGCTGTAGCCTCGTCAACGTTCAAGAAGATGATGATGGATGCGACTGAGATAGTGTCAAAATGAAATTTCTCAAATGTTTTTTTTTCAAACTCATTTCATCTCATCATCTACCCATCCCACTATGAAATATTCAAAAAAAAGTCAGTCCACATATTTTTAACGGGGCTGTAGAGACCTGGAAAGTGCACTTTGTGACGTGAAGTAATATATCACTTGTGCAACGCTCATTGTATTTGACTTGGCGGGCGGAGAGCTGCCGCGCTCCTCAATATATAATAACACAAAGAAACATACATTTACATTTTTTTTTACATTTGATAACATTTTTTTCTTCTTTCAGATCCACTCCTCGAGAACGGCGCGATGAAAATTCATTTATTTTTAATAACAAACAAAGTACCAATAATTATGAAATCGAACGTCGACTTCGAGCTCATCGACATCTTCAGAGATCTGCTGATTGGGCTTGGTTGAATGCATGTGTGGGTATTGTACAGGGAGACTATGGACCAGTTCATAGTTATTTATCTTGTGGAGGCAATCCATCGAGACAGTTAACAGCACCAGAAGTTGCCTTGTTAAATAGACCTTCCGCTTTTGATGTTGGACATACACTTGTACATTTAGCAATTAGGTGAGTTGATCCTCACACCCTATCTATGGTCTTTTAGATGAGAATTAAGGTAGATGAAAATGCCTAAAAATTTGTAAACCTCTGGTTCTTGTCTACAAGTTGTTTGGCTATAAATGGGATCCCTGAATATGGTGGGTAGCTGAGATCAAATGAAACATTTTTTTTAACGAAATTCGTTAGTGAGCCAGACGAAGCATAGCCAAGTTACAGGGTGGAGAAGGTCATTTTTTGACAACATTCAACCTTGCTTGGTGGGTTTTGTGTGACCGAATAAAAAGTGGATGCACACTGCCCTTTAGTGTGCATCTACGAACAATGTTCGTAGATGCACACGGTGATTTTTAAAATGGCAGCAATTTTTTTTAAAAAAGAAAAGCAAAATGGAAGAAAACCTGAAAAGAGATGAATTTTTTTCTGTTTTCAAATGTGATTTGACATGAGTCTTTTCTAAGACTTATTGTGTAGAATTTTTTTTTTTGAAAAATTGAACAAAATTGAATTCCCATGTTAAGAGGGAATAACGAAAATGGTCCTTGCTAAACATTATCAGCAAACAATAACGTCTTTAGAGTTGCATTCTCATACTTCTGGCTACCATCGGACACGATCATGTGACTATTGATGTTGTAATACTTTTACTCCAGTCTGTAATTTTAATACCATAAAACTTATTTTGAAACTTATTTTTTTAAATCTCATATATTTGTCTTCCTTGATTGATCTGAAAAACGAATCCTTGACTTTTCATTTTTGTGCTTTTCAGATTTCAACGTGAAGATATATTGGCAACTTTACTTTCTCAAATTGAAGGTTCAGGAGGAAGCGGTGTAAAACGAGTACCTTCTTATGTAGCACCTGACTTAGCCGCTGATATTCGTCGACAAGTTGCAAATACGATTCGACAACGAAAAGCCTCATTTCCGTGTCCGTTTGTAACGGAAATCAACACCTTTACACTTCCTGCAGGTATTGATTACGCGTTGCTCATGTGTTGATTTGTGTATAACTAAAATGGTCAAAGGATTAACTCTCTGAATCTGAAAACGGAAGACATTGGCCCTCGATGAAGCACTCAATAATTATGATAAAAAAATGTACCATTTTTTTTTTTTTTTTTTTTAAAGTAAAATTTATTTCATATCCCAATCAGCATCTTAGACCATTGGCGGGATGGGAAAAGTGAAAGGGGGGCGGAATGTTTGCCTAATTATTAGTATTATCAGGGTGTCTACCAGACTGGAAATTCTGGAAAACCTGGAATTGTCAGGGAATTTTAGGAGACTGGAAAATGTCAGGGAAAAGTCAGGGAATTTAGGAAAAAACGCCAAAAGTCAGGGAATTCTTCAAATTGAGTTTTTTTTTTTTTTATCTCAATGGCCAATTTTATGCGTGAACATGCTTTTCCTGAAAAATTTCGCCTGCGGCGCTTATTATTATTTTTCTCAAAAATTTTGGTATACATGTTTAGGGTATGAAGGAAATTTGCTGTATAGTTTTTGGGGTCCCTGCGTCCCAATATTGTGTTTTTTGAAGTCAAATGGGGGAGACAAAATCTTGAAAAAGTACACTGGAAAATCTAGAAAAGTAGACTGAAAAACCTGGAAAAGTCAGGGAATTTCACTTTGACGATTTGGTAGACACCCTGATTATCTACATTGGTCATGTGTGCGATGGGAAACACCTAACCATCCAATATCCCCTATGACACGTAAAAAGTTTCCTATCTATCTTAAAAGTAAGATCCAATGATTTGGGCTTCCTTGATAAATCGGAATACCCTTTGGACATGTTCGTTGGAATCTTGGAGCATGGCTGGCAGGTTTTGTTCATTCGGTTGAAAAATACAATCACGTACCTATAGTGGAGTACAAAACACATGAAATGTACTAATTGTTATTTGTGTAACTAATTGTAATATTGCATTGCCACAACCTAGATTTGTGGGTATCACAGCATTACAAGGGCCACTGTACTATTTAATTATTTGCTCTTGTTAAGCCGCCACTGTTCGCTACCCACATTAAAGTAGCTACTCTGTTGTGAGAGGCTGAGTGCATCCCGAACAACCTAGCACAGTTGCGAAAGAAAAAAATCCGGTTCTGCCAGAATTCGAACCCGGGTTTTCCGCGTGCAAAGCCAATGTGATACCCTAAAGGCCAGGAAGGCTGCCTTATGATAAAAAAAAAAAAATGCTGTGTTATGATACATCTTTGGTGCTCACTTCAGCATTGTGGGATTTTTCCAATATCAATCATTATCCAATTACTTTGAATTTTTCAACTTTACCACAAGGCCGGCACCGGATCGCTATGCACATTTATCTCCATAGCTACTCATTGTCCTCACGAGGCTGAGTGGGCCTGCAAACATCAAAACCACAGTGACAAATTATTGCTTCTCTCGCGATTAGAACCAGAGTCTCCCGTGTGAAAGACAAGTGCAGTGACCACTGGACCCTTGGCAACTCAATAATAATTATATATATCGTTATATAATTATACTTATATAATCCTGAAAGTATGGAAATTAAAATCAGTCTCCATTGTGCCAATTGTATTATCAATCGAAGGAGTAGTGTCAAAGAACGTCCTGAAATATTTGCAGAAATTAAATATCAAGAGTCAATGTCATGCAAAAAGCTTTAATTTTACAAACGTGCAGACTTGTGAGGAGCTTTCTCACTGCATAAGCATTATAAAAAAAAAATCCAAAATTAATGAATTAGACTGAATTGTCTCTTCTAAAGGCCCATTTACACTGTCTGAACATCCCCGAGCATTCGTAGTTGCCAGTTTTCAATGAACACGAACACAAACGAGCCCTCTGTTCACACTGCTCGAGCATTTCTGACGATCAGCTACTCGTGAGGATTCGCAGCGAACAGGTGCTCCACATACAGACAAATTAACAAAAGGCACTTTTCTTTTTCCCATTCCATCAGTCAAATACTAAAAAGCAACAACACCACACACAAAATAGGAGACGTGTATCCGTAAACACCTAAGCGATTCATAGAACACCATTCGACGAATCCCGGGGTGTTTACACAGAGCGAGCGGCAAACGAGCGTCCCTTTGATGATTCGCCGGAAAAATGACATCGCGCGGATCAGGCTCGAGCACGAACGAGCATTCACTTCGACCTTGATCGGCTCGCGGCGACTGTTTACACTGCCTGAGCCTCGGAACTAATGTTTGGGCAGTGTAAATGAGGCTTCATGTTTACAAAACAAGAAATAAAATGAAATGATCAAACACTAACTAGGTGTATCCGTGGACAAAAACGGGCGGAGCCATCCGTTCCACCTCGAATTTTCGCGCACCACATAAACTTTAGCATATTGCTCCATTATTCCGTTAAAACAAGATTTTTAGAGAATACCGCACCTTTCTTGATTGCATCGTGCCGTTGAGTAGTAGGTCCTATGTAAAGTGCAAAATAATCGGCCGAAAAATCGAAAACGGTTCAAGATATCGTTCTGAAAATAGATATATGCACCCTTGGGTATATGCAGAATATGAAGAAAAAAATTTGGTAAAAATCGGTTACGTAGTTTCGGAGGAGTAGGGTAACAAAAGTTTGCAGTTTGTAGGGAGTATAAGGCTACGCTTCGCTCCGCCCAATAAAGTTGTTGCTTTTGCTTTCAGAAATTGAAGATCTACCACCGTCGATACAAGAGCAGTTGTTTGAAGAGTTGCTTGACAAGGACGCTCAACAACAATTAGAAAGTGAACCCCATCCCGTCATTAATTGGTCCCTGGAGGTCACTGTCCATTTGTCATCTCGACTTTACGCTTTGTGGAATAGATCGGCTGGTGACTGTCTACTCGATTCTCTTATGCAAACTACATGGGGAGTGTTTGATAGGGAAAATATTTTACGTCGAGCTTTGTCTGATTCATTAAATCAAGCAGGGCATTTGTAAGTCCATTTTATTTTATTTGTCATATAAGATGCTTTTATAGACCAATAGTAGCCCAGTACAGACCAGTGATTCTCAACCTTTTTACCACCACGCACACTCCACATGAGGATAGTAATGTCGCGGCACACTTCGTTAACAAAGCATCCCCCTCCATATAGAAACGAAAGAAAAATATTATACCTAGCTTTATTGTTGGAGTACACTGTACATATTTATGGGTCTTTTTCCCGTTTGGGGGAAAAAAATTCTGCTCAAGCAATCAAGGCATGGCCGTAAAAACGTTTGCTAGCCTGTCGAGAGGGGTTAAAATATGTCAATAAAGCTTACAAGTAAACATAAAAAGTTAAAAACAAAACAAAAGAGAAGTGGAAAAAATAAAAATATGGTTGGTGGGATTTTTCCCGCGATGTGTCACGCCGGACGCGACAAAAATCCCACAACTATCTTCTTGGCAACCAATAATTTGATTATCACATGTTACTGTTTAAGAAATATATCAATATTTATGATTGCTGTACAAGCTGAAAGGTCGCACTATATTTTAAAATCAGTGTCCTGCAATAGCCATTGTCCCATATATTAGCCCACTATCGCTAAACTTCTGATTTTGTGTTTGAATTTTTTTTCAAAAATTTTAAGTTAATTTATTTATTAATCAGAAAAAAGCATGAAAAATTTCATTATAATAATTTTCTCACCGAGCCTCTTGGGGAGAAATCTCAGACCTGGGGAGATTCCCCCCTCTCGTCGAGCCTGCTACCCACCATATTCCTGGGTTCCATTTACAGCCAAACACACCCTGCCTGTATAAATGAAAACTATTTCACATTCAATGAAATGAAATGAGCCATTTTATTTTTAAATATTTTTAAGACTAGACTGAAAATTTAAAAACAAAAAATTCACAAATATTTAATTTAATATCTACATTTACAANTGGGAAGATGACTGGACAACTCTTATCTCGTTAGCAAGTCAACCTGGTGCAGCGTTAGAACAACTTCACGTGTTTGCACTAGCACACATACTTAGACGACCTATCATTGTGTATGGTGTTAAGTATGTGAAAAGTTTTCGGGGCGAAGACATTGGCTATGCTAGATTTGAAGGTAAGAAAAGATCCTCACAATGGAACACATACCATCACAGTTCCAGACAAGGGACATACGTCCTCAGGATGACCGGTTCTACGTCCCAGGACGACCTGGAACGCATACTATCCCAATTCCAGCTAAGGACCATCAAAACTTTTTCGATAACCTCATATCAACCTGTTTCTACCATTTTTCCAAACCTGAATTTAAAAATGTAGTTCGCAAATGTCAGGATATTTGACCATTAGGCCATTGCGTGCTTCCCAATATTTCCCTACAATATCACTGAATTCAAAAATAGGGGATCAGTTGATTTTAAGAGCAACACCGCTACAACAACAAAATAATTTTTAGGTCTATAAAATTTGTCCTGGGGCGTAGAACAGGCCATAGTGAGGAAAGTGACGGTCGGATTGTGGACGTAGAACAGTCACAGTCTTCATACAACTGGTTACACCATCAAACAGCGTTGATGGAATTGTCACGAAAAAATCCCCTCCCCCCCAAAAAAAAAAATTTGTTACTTTGCGTTTCAAGGGATACAAAAGTCGATTAAAAAAGTCCATTTGTCCGACGAGAACGGCACTTTTGCCACTTAGCGTCGACCGATTTTGATGAAGTAAGGCATGACCGGTAATGGACCCCCCAAACCTTGAGGAAAATTGTAAAAGCCATTTTATCTTGGTATCCCAGCTATGGCCGATTTTCTTGAAAGTTGCGAAAAAAATGGACTAAATTTTTGGCCAAAAGGAATTCTACAGCCACGGGATTTTATTATTATTAAACTGGTTGCAGGTCTTTATTAAGACTGATTGCAATTATCACCAGTATTTCGAATAGGCGGGGCTGGAGATAGATTCGAAGCAACTGCCTCCTGGTTACAAAACTTCCGCCTCAACCAACTGAGCTACTGAGGCTGTTACAGCCACTGGATATACTTACGCTGGTTACAAACCTTCCGTTTTAACCAACTGAGCTACTGAGGCTGTTACAGTCACTGGATATACTTACGCTGGTTACAAACCTTCCGTTTTAACCAACTGAGCTACTGAGGCTGTTACAGCCACTGGATATACTTACGCTGGTTACAAACCTTCCGTTTTAACCAACTGGGCTACAGAGGCTGTTACAGCCACGGGATACACTTACGGAAAGTCTTGCCTTATGGTAATCTTATTAAACATACCTTTTTTCTATCATCATGTTTGTCTCTCTTTTTTTAGGTGTTTATCTTCCACTTTTATGGGATCCTAGCTTTTGTTCAAGATCTCCCCTTTCATTAGGTTATACAAGGGGTCATTTTTCTGCTCTCATACCAATTGAACCATATTCAAGTCGACATCATCAACGAGGGGGCGGTGCTCGTAATATTGTAGCCAATGAAAATCAAGTACAAGTCACATTTCTTCCACTAATGGATCATGAGAGAAAATTGTTACCCATCCATTTTGTTACTCATAACGAGGTAAGCGAACACACATTTCTTGATAATTGAAGCGTGTGCTGCGGTAAAACGTTGCGTTGTAAGTGCCAGATTTTTGAACTTATACTTCTTTAAGGTGCGTTAGGAAAAATTGATGAGCGTGAAATTTTTAGATGCGCGCGCACCTGCAACAAAAAAATTATCACCGCATCAGTGTAACACAAAATGAACACAGATGAAGTTCGTTATGAAAAAATGATGAAGATGAAGTTAGTTACGAAAAAATGATGAGAGTTAAATTTAAATATTGTATTTTCTCATTATATATCCATAATACATCGTAGCTCAGTGGCAAGTCCTCTGTTTCATAGTTGAAAGGTTCTCAGTTCACCCCCAGGTGGGGGGGGNTTTCTCACAAAATCAACCATTCTTCCCATTTATAGATGCATGATTAATTAAAATGGTAGAAATCGATTGATATGAGTTTACCGAAAAGATTTTGATGGCCCTTGGCTGGAACTGTGATGGTATGCGTTCCAGGTCGTCCTGGTGCGTAGAACCGGCCATTGTGAGTACAACAACACCAACAACAACTTTCGTCACTCACCGATTTGTATCTTCGCTTGGATTCGAACCAATAGCCTTCTGGTTACGAATTTGTCATTACCAACTGAGCTACTGAGGCTGGTACCGTCAATCACATATATAGGGTTCCAAAATAAAGTTGATTTTATTTTTTTCCATATAATCAAAAATATAGAGCTGCTCAACATTTTGCTGACCAAATATTCCCAGTTTGGAGCAGGAGACAGATTACAAGCTGATAAAACAGAAATCCCTCCATCAGTGTCATTATATTGTTATCTATTTTGTTTTAGATTGGTAGAGAGGAAGATCTATTGAAACAATGGTTAGATGTTGTTGTCACAGAGAGTGGACTTCTTGTAGCTTAGGAAACCCTTACCAGACCACCTTTGATAAAACGGAAATCCCTCCATCATTCTATTTTGTTTTAGATCGGTAGAGAGGAAGATCTATTGAAACAATTGTTAGATGTTGTTGTCACAGAGAGTGGACTTCTTGTAGCTTAGCAAACCCTTACCAGACCACCTTTGATAAAACAGAAATCCCTCCATCAGTGTCATTATATTGTTATCTATTTGGTTTTAGATCGGTAGAGAGGAAGATCTATTGAAACAATGGTTAGATGTTGGTGTCACAGAGAGTGGACTTCTTGTAGCTTAGCAAACCCTTACCAAACCACCTTTGATAAAGCAGAAATCCCTCCATCAGTGTCATTATATTGTTATCTATTTTGTTTTAGATCGGTAGAGAGGAAGATCTATTGAAACAATGGTTNTGCACCTATCTTGGGGCCTTTAAATTTGGTGATTTTTTAGCAAATTTAGTTTTTCTATAATGATCTCGCGCATATGCAATTGTTAAATGATGATTCACAATCTATTAGGGAAAAACCAAAGAGGTTTTTAAATTAAGAATGGTGACCAGTTGCCGTTTTTAAAGCAAGTTTCTAAAGGAAAGTCCAATGTTCAAGGAGCATTTGGTTTTTATAAAAAACCTCAGAACTATGAAGTCTGCTCAAAAAATAAAATTACGGCGGCTTTTTAAATTGGATTCTTTTTTCTCCCTATGTGTTGGCACACTTTTCCTGAATGCATGTTCAGTTTCAGCAATATAGCATTTTTTTGTTTGTTTGTGAGAAGCATAAAGTTTAGAAGTGGTTTGTGTGTGTTGGCGATTTTCTTATGTGAAAAAAAAAGATCAAAGAATATGCATCAAATTTTGTGTAAAAAAAAAGGAAATTAAGTGTTCAAATAGACAGCGTCTATGACACGCTGAATACACCAGTTCTCGTTAGATCACTAAAGTTAAGCAACTTCCAGCTAGTTTGTACCATGTGGGTGAACACGTAGGTTCGCGCCCTTGCGAACCTCAGCTAGTAATGACCATCAATGTTCTGTGTTTTAACATAAAAATTATCCTCTAAAATACAGTTTCACTTCTGCAATATGCAAGTTTTTTGTACAAAATTATGGAGAATCGATATTGGGGGAGTTTTTTTATTCAACGCGTTGAGTAGTGAAATGAAATCAGATGATGTCGTCATATAGAAAGAGAAAGCAAATAGATACCAATTACTATGAGAGTGAGAGACAAACAGGTTCACCACTTTACTCAACGCCGTTGAGTTTGGCAAATAAAAACAACTCACGGATTAAATAAATAACTATCGATATCAATGGGGGAGTTTTTTTCCACCAAACTCATCGTCGTTGAGTGAAATATTAGGTGATGACGTCATTGATATCAAATTTCACACTACATCCGTTTTTTTTATTACGGCGTTGACTTCATACCTGTTGTTGCTCAACACCTCGCTAGACACTTAGCAGGCACCAAATGACCGTTACAAAATATTTTTTCTAAGCAAATTGTGTTCTCCTCGTTAGGAAATAATTTTATAGTGCAAGTCATGGTATAAAGGAGAGATAAGTTAGGCCACACGCAAAACCAAAACTCGTCCCTTTCTGCTCATAACGTCATCCGAGTTGCTCGTAAGAGGAGGTACCATTTGAGATAGAAAAAAAAACATAGTGTTTTAAAACACCTAAAAAAATATGTTTTAAACAGATGTTTAAAACAACCAATTAGAAAAAAAACATAGTGTTTTAAAAAAATTATGTTTTAAACAGATGTTTAAAACAGAATGTTTAAAACAACCAATAGAAAAAAAACATAGTGTTTTAAAAACAGCTAAAAAAATTATGTTTTAAACAGATGTTTAAAACAGAATGTTTAAAACAATGTTTAAAACAGTGCTTTAAACACTTGTTTTAAACAACAGTTTGTTTTAAACATGCCAACCCTGATTCCCAACTTCAGTAGAATCCTGTAGCTTCAAATGAAGTTTGCGCATCAAGTCGCTCGTAGTTGTTGTAGCGTGTTTCTAAAGTCAATTGTTCCCCCAATCCTAGATTCATGTTTGGGATGACAGATACAGGTTGATATGAGGTTACCGTGTTTCAGGTCGTCCTGGTGTTCGATCATCACTCGTGATAGTTTCTAGTCGCTTCCAAAGGACGACTTAGTTTAATTACAATTAATGGCCCCCAAGATGGTTCTTCGTACCGGGGCTACCCGTGCCCTCGGGCACGGCCAAAGAAACTCACTTTGTTTTTCCTCGGTTGGACCCAGCCGTCCTGCTCCAGATACTTCCTCAAAGAGTTGGTATATAAATCCTTGCTAAACCCTGAAGTATCTGATCGTTTTCGTCAGCAACTATCCATCAAACTAAACTAATCTAGAGCCGTCAGCATTATGGACAGATCCTGTTGGAGAGGCCGCCTTTTTTGGCCTGGAGACACAGTGTGAGAGTCGTTGAGAACGTTAACAACAACAAATTACAATTAATATTTGTATGAAAATACAACTTATGATGATATTGATTTTTTTTCCAGACAAATGTCAACTGCGCCATTTTCTAGACCACTTAGGGTACAAGATTTCTCCAGTGATGATTCTGATGGCGATGAGTAGAGACTCCTGTGATGGTTATAGTCGTTCAGTTTATTTGGTGATGTTGTTTAGTGATAAGAATATTTTATTTTAAATAATATTATATATTAGGATGGTATGGTAAAAGTAGAGGATAACTGATTCGATGTAAAATAGATAGGTCCAGCGCAAGGTCATCAAAAATCACGTAAAATGTCAAACTTTTGGGGGGCATTTTTTTGGCAGCAAAGTTTTTTTTTCTTATTTTGTGGTTGTTTCTAAAGGATTCATTATTGANGATTTTTTTTTTTTTGTCGTTCAAGAAAAACAAAAATCTTGATGGATGGTTGTCTTCTCACTTGAAAAAAAAAATTATAGTTCATCAGTTTCTTTTTTTTAAAAAAAAGTTATTAACACCACCTACAAGACTATGAGGGGCAATTACTGATATATAGGAGAAGGATATAAGAAATTAGGAGATCTTTTTGTCACCAGACAGATTTATTTTGTCGTTCAAGACAAACGAAAAAAAAAAATCATAGTTCATCAGTCTCTTTGTACTAAGACTATGCGGGGCAATTACTGATATATAGGAGAAGGATATAAGAAATTAGGAGATCTTTTTGTCACCAAACAGATTCATTTTGTCGTTCAAGACAAACAAAAAAAAATCATAGTTCATCAGTCTCTTTTTTTTTTTAAAAAAAAAAAAAAAGTTGATATCAACACTACCTACAAGATTGAGAGGCAATTAATTTACTGATATATAGGAGTAGGATATAAGAAATGGGGTACTTATAAAGGATATAGGAGTAATCGAAGAGTCACTAAAGAGATCCGACTGGTTCTCCAGAGTGTTGTACATACTTATCCATTTTTATGGGAGAAAAATAACCATCATTTGGAATTTTGAACAATGTCAGTCTTCTTACTTGACGATTTTTTTTTGTCCCGAGGATTGACAACATGCCATGGGAACATCTCCATTTTATTATACATGCCAATGGATCATTTAACGATTTTTTTTGTCCTTACGATTTCCGAAAACAAGACGCTCTGTCAAATTTTTTTTCACGTAGGCCTGTAATGGGAACACTAATTTAAATGTATGTGCCACACAACACAAAAAAATCTCGACGACAATGAAATCGTGAAGTGCTAAGGGGAACGGCGTGTAATGGTGTACACCCGATGGTAAAACTCACTATGTGAAAAGGTTTGTTGTTGTTGTTATTGTGGCAACATCTCTAAATTATCTTGAAAATAAGTTACTGAGAAGGTATTAATGACCTTGGACAGGAACTATACGTACGAGTTTCTTCCGGGGACTTAAAAAAACATTTCATCTGTGTTTAGGTATAAGGACGGTCGTCTTTTAAAAGCAACTGAAAGCTCGCGCTACTAAGATCGAATTCAAGCGACAAATCCTACTCCAGGAGGATTTGAAGCTTGTAGCGTATAGTCATTCGTAATAAGCGGATAAGTCAACAACAGGTGCCGCTACCTA
>CM022884.1:18414263-18429340 GCA_012654025.1 Pachypsylla venusta
GATCATTTTCTACTTCACAATTTGATAATGGAATTACTTTTAAGCCACAAAGGTCACACGTACTTTTTTTTAAAAAAAAAATATGAATCACACTTAGTCATAAAGAAGAAGAAATGTTAATTTAATGAATTCTTATTATAATATTTGTTTTGTTTATTTTAAATTAAATATGAAAACCATTTTTCTTTCAAATAAGAATCCACAATTTATCACTTTGTTCTGTTGTAATAATCTTCTAAAAATTAAAATGGTCAATTGTTTTTGAAAGATGAGACCACATAGATGAGTACTTTAGGGTTACAGATTATGATCCCGAACCTTGTTGACAATCCCGAAGTTTCGGGACTGAAACAATCACAATTCCGGGATCTCGGGACTGGTCCCGGGATTAGAAAAAAAATGCGAACCTTCCAAAAATCGAGCACAAGTAGGTGGTTACTACAATAAGTAGATAAAATAAAAATAAAAAAATCAAGTTTTTAACTTGAGACATGTGTGTAGATTCCTTTTGTAGAACCACCAAGAGTTTTCAAAATAGCATCCCGTTTTTTACACTCAGCATTTTTACCGTCTTTGGACACTAAAAAATGACTCCAAACGGATGAAGGATCTGAATTTTTTTTGTGCGATATAAAACCGTCCATTTTAAAGTCAAACCGAACACAAGTTGTTACGTTCAAAAAAGAGGTTAGAATATATTAGAACATTAAAAATTTAGCCTTTGGGCACTTTTACAAGTCAGAAGATAAAAAAAAAACTTGTTTCAAGTGAAATACCGACTCCTTTGTTTTTACCAAAAAGCTAGGTACCTATATTTGGATAATTCAAAGAAGAAAAGGATTTAAAGAGGTCTTGCATTTTTTTATTGCATGGCAGATGGCAGCACATCGACTTTCATGTAACTTTCAAGGTTGATGTATTGGGGCCTCATTTTCAAATTCAATAAAAACTATGTTTTTTGTTTCTTTTTATTATATCACTGTCAATCCCGAAAATCCGGGATTGGATGGCGAATCCCGGGTTATCACACTTCCATTTTCCATTGACCGACAATTGATGCGCTGGATCTCAAAAACGAATCCGTTGTCCAATAGCTCTCACCGTTCCAGAGATATGTCGATAAAATGTCAAAAAAACATGTTTAATGATGACTGACCACAATTAGCTTTTTTGAGAGACCTCTCTTTTATCCTAATTGCCTACTACCAAATTTCATTTTCAACACTGTCCAAAACGTATACACAAAAAACGCCTAATTTTTGTCCACTATTTATGCAATACGCAAAGCATATATATTTTACTAAAAATTTAGTTCCAATTGTCACCACCAGGCTGAGTATTTTTTAGGTGTCGCTTTTTTCAGAGACCTCTCTTTTATCCTAATTGCCTACTACCAAATTTCATTTTTCAACACACTGTCCAAAACGTATACACAAAAAACGTCTAATTTTTTCCAATGTTTATGCAATACTCAAAGCATATATATTTTACTAAAAATTTAGTTCCAATTGTCACCACCAGGCTGAGTATTTTTTAGATGTCGCTTTTTTTGAGAGACCTCTTTTATCCTAATTGCTTACTACCAAATTTCATTTTTCAACATATTGTCCAAACGTGGTATACACAAAAAAACTTTTGATGTTTTTTGAACGGAAAATCTATGGAATTTTTCTCCGTTTAAGGGACATGCCTTTATGGTGTATATGTTACCGGCAATGTATGAAAAAAGAATATTGCATACCTTGACTAGGCATTCTGTAGAATGACTAAGACTGTTTTTAGTCAAAGTATATTTATAGAATTATGAGCTTAAAACATAGAGATAGCATTTCCTCCACACATTACGGGGAAAAATATGTGGGCGAAAAAAGAAAGAAATTTAACTGAACCACGAAGTCAGACTTGATGAAATTAAATGAAAATTATAATTCACAGATTAGTAAATAAAACTGATAGATATATTTATCAAATAATAAAATTAACAAAACAAAAGATTAATAAAAGAGATTGCTGTGTGAAATAAATCACACGGTGATGTTTTGTGAGGGAAATCGGATAGTAGGGTGCAAGCATTTAGTCGATTTAAATGGAGCTGTGGACGCGTAAGCACCGAATCAAATTGTCTACAAAAGTTTGTTAAGATAACATATCGATATTCAAATTACGAGGTTTTGCCGTTTTTTCTTCTTCTCTCTTTTCATGTCAAGCCGTAAACCCCATTGGATTCATGAGACCAAAATAAGATAATTTCACTCTATAAAGCCAAGACCGAAAATGCTTCCCATCCAAGCTACAGACTCTGGAAGTTTGAGGAAAAATTTCGTTTTTTCACGTTTCGTAAATAAAATATAAAAAAAAAATCTGTCATTTATGTACCTAAATTTAGCCAGCGTTTACGGCACGTTAAATACACCAGTTCCCGTTAGATAACTGGAACTCAGCAACGTCCAGCCACGTCTTACTTTGTGGGTGACCACGTAGGTTCGTGCCCTCGTGATGCTTTTTTTTCTGGCCCAACCCAGGTGAGGTCGATGTGCGAAGCGTAGCTCGTTTGTAAGTTTCCATCGAATGGAGGGTAGAACACCCGTCTCAATTGATCCCAAGATGATAAAGAGACGTTAAAAAAAAAAAACTTAGGTACAACGTGAAACCGAAGCTTTTGAGAAAAACGACATTTTTCTTCCAAATTCCAAGCTCTATAGCTTGAAAGGGAAGCATTTTTCGACATGGCTTTATAGAGTGAAATCAACTTATTTTGGTCTCAAGAATGTGTGATTTACGAATTGACATCGAATTATGTTACACCCTGTATATTATATTCCTTAGTCTACCACTTCTACTCTTGACAACTTTCACAAATTCTCAAAAATAAAAACGTCAGCTTACCGCGCACACCCTGTTCTTTGACCATCTCTTAACGCCTGTCAGTTTTTCCAATACCTCTCTTACCACTGAACAAATGTTTTGGTTTCTTTGTACCAATAAACCTCAGCTTACCACGCACCCTGTTCTTTGACCATCTCTTACCGCCTGTCAGTTTTTCCAATACCTCTCTTACCACTGAACAAATGTTTTGGTTTCTTTGTACCAATAAATCGATCCCCTTCACCTTTGAGTCCCCATTTGGACACTTTCTTTGCAATAGCTTTGTGTGCAATCTTTTTGACTCTCATTAATGTTTGAGGATCACGAATACCAGATTGATCTCTTGGTGTAACTTTCGAATCACTTCGAGCTCGAGATTTGGACAAAGTTGTTGCGTTGCCTACAGAATCCAAACGCATTCGTTTTCCACCCACTTCGATAGATCTGCCACGCGATCGACTATTTCGAGCTTCAACACCTAGAACAGAAAAAGTAAATAAATGAGAGCTCGCCTATAGTAGATAGGTGTGGTGACAGCTACCATAAAATCAACCACATTTTTCCTGGGTGGCCCAACCAAAACAAAAACGCTGAGGCTGACTGGCCGAAAATCAATATCAAATGGAATAGTATTATACGCCTTTCTGTGCATAATTATTTTATACTTATTGGGTATCATTCTGGCATTGCATTTGGGGGACCCGGGTTCAATCCCCGGCGAGGTTGGAAAATTGTCGACTTTGTGCTTGTGATTTCGGGGTGCACTCAGCCTCGTGAGGACGATTGAGTTGCTACTTTAATCACAAGAAATTTAATAAGATAAACCCATGTGCTACTGGCAGAGATTTTTTTTTCTTCGTTATTCTTACCTTCACGATTTTTGGACAACGCTGTTCTTCCCAACCTCGGTTTGGTTGATTGTTTAATGAGAAGCGCATCTTGTCGCATGATAGATTTCTTGTCGCGAATCTTCTTCGCCAATTCTTTAATCTCCAACATGGTCTCATCGTATTCAATTTTAGGTACAGCATAGTAACCCGCATCCTCTCTTTGGGATTCGTCTTTCTCAAGTTCATCCAATTTCTAAAAGAAGATAAAAACGTTTACGTCAATCAAGAGGATCAGTAAAACTTCCTCACCATTTCACCTCTCAATCAACAGATAAAGTCGAGAAACAACCAAAGACTGACTCAAAATAAATTCTGCTCAGTAAAAAAGAGAAAATTCACTTTTGCAAACGAAAGAAAAGAATACTGGCCATTATTTTTACCTAGTTGAGACCCTTGTGAAGTTTTACAATAACTCAAGGAATTGAAAATTTAGGCAATTCATTGTACAAAATTAGCCGCCATTCTCTAACGCCAAAAAATAGAAAGCTGAAATTTGTACCAAAGTACTTGGAATCCAAAGACCTTTTCAAAAATGTATCGCAAGAGGCGGGTTCGTATTTGAAAAAATTAACTTGCTCGTTCGTATTTGAAAAAATTAATAATCTAAGACATGTTCCATATTTTTGGAAACATGCAACATGTTGGACAACATTTTCTCAACACGTTCACACTTATGTTGCAATGTTGTACAACATTTGAAGTGTGGACCTTGCTTAACATATCTGATTGGAAGGAAATAGTACAATATGTCATATTCTTACCCCAACCAAAGAAGTTGGAAAAATTTTTAGGTCCATGTCTATAAGGTGAATGTTTGAGCGTTAAACATGGAGATGAGATTTCATCCACGCACTATGGGAATCATATGTGGGCTAAATATTCGTGAGCTAAATTCCCCCTTTGCGGTCGTACAAGCCCCTGCGCCTAAGCCACAACTGGTGTTTGTACAATGTACATAAGTGGGAGAATAGTTATTTAATTTTTTTTTTTTCGTATTTTTGGGCCTCAATGCGCCAGGTTAACGTTACTCACCTTAAATATATCTGGATCAATGTAGTCCGCAATATTGACACCCTCCAAAAATTCTGGTATAATGTCATATTTGTATTCGTCAGGTATGTCGTAGTTGACCAGGTTAACGTTACTCACCTTAAATATATCTGGATCAATGTAGTCCGCAATATTGACACCCTCCAAAAATTCTGGTATAATGTCATATTTGTATTCGTCAGGTATGTCGTAGTTGACCAGGTTAACGTTACTCACCTTAAATATATCTGGATCAATGTAGTCCGCAATATTGACACCCTCCAAAAATTCTGGTATAATGTCATATTTGTATTCGTCAGGTATGTCGTAGTTGACCAGGTTAACGTTACTCACCTTAAATATATCTGGATCAATGTAGTCCGCAATATTGACACCCTCCAAAAATTCTGGTATAATGTCATATTTGTATTCGTCAGGTATGTCGTAGTTGACCAGGTTAACGTTACTCACCTTAAATATATCTGGATCAATGTAGTCCGCAATATTGACACCCTCCAAAAATTCTGGTATAATGTCATATTTGTATTCGTCAGGTATGTCGTAGTTGACCAGGTTAACGTTACTCACCTTAAATATATCTGGATCAATGTAGTCCGCAATATTGACACCCTCCAAAAATTCTGGTATAATGTCATATTTGTATTCGTCAGGTATGTCGTAGTTGACCAGGTTAACGTTACTCACCTTAAATATATCTGGATCAATGTAGTCCGCAATATTGACACCCTCCAAAAATTCTGGTATAATGTCATATTTGTATTCGTCAGGTATGTCGTAGTTGACCAGGTTAACGTTACTCACCTTAAATATATCTGGATCAATGTAGTCCGCAATATTGACACCCTCCAAAAATTCTGGTATAATGTCATATTTGTATTCGTCAGGTATGTCGTAGTTGACCAGGTTAACGTTACTCACCTTAAATATATCTGGATCAATGTAGTCCGCAATATTGACACCCTCCAAAAATTCTGGTATAATGTCATATTTGTATTCGTCAGGTATGTCGTAGTTGACCAGGTTAACGTTACTCACCTTAAATATATCTGGATCAATGTAGTCCGCAATATTGACACCCTCCAAAAATTCTGGTATAATGTCATATTTGTATTCGTCAGGTATGTCGTAGTTGACCAGGTTAACGTTACTCACCTTAAATATATCTGGATCAATGTAGTCCGCAATATTGACACCCTCCAAAAATTCTGGTATAATGTCATATTTGTATTCGTCAGGTATGTCGTAGTTGACCAGGTTAACGTTACTCACCTTAAATATATCTGGATCAATGTAGTCCGCAATATTGACACCCTCCAAAAATTCTGGTATAATGTCATATTTGTATTCGTCAGGTATGTCGTAGTTGACCAGGTTAACGTTACTCACCTTAAATATATCTGGATCAATGTAGTCCGCAATATTGACACCCTCCAAAAATTCTGGTATAATGTCATATTTGTATTCGTCAGGTATGTCGTAGTTGACCAGGTTAACGTTACTCACCTTAAATATATCTGGATCAATGTAGTCCGCAATATTGACACCCTCCAAAAATTCTGGTATAATGTCATATTTGTATTCGTCAGGTATGTCGTAGTTGACCAGGTTAACGTTACTCACCTTAAATATATCTGGATCAATGTAGTCCGCAATATTGACACCCTCCAAAAATTCTGGTATAATGTCATATTTGTATTCGTCAGGTATGTCGTAGTTGACCAGGTTAACGTTACTCACCTTAAATATATCTGGATCAATGTAGTCCGCAATATTGACACCCTCCAAAAATTCTGGTATAATGTCATATTTGTATTCGTCAGGTATGTCGTAGTTGACCAGGTTAACGTTACTCACCTTAAATATATCTGGATCAATGTAGTCCGCAATATTGACACCCTCCAAAAATTCTGGTATAATGTCATATTTGTATTCGTCAGGTATGTCGTAGTTGACCAGGTTAACGTTACTCACCTTAAATATATCTGGATCAATGTAGTCCGCAATATTGACACCCTCCAAAAATTCTGGTATAATGTCATATTTGTATTCGTCAGGTATGTCGTAGTTGACCAGGTTAACGTTACTCACCTTAAATATATCTGGATCAATGTAGTCCGCAATATTGACACCCTCCAAAAATTCTGGTATAATGTCATATTTGTATTCGTCAGGTATGTCGTAGTTGACCAGGTTAACGTTACTCACCTTAAATATATCTGGATCAATGTAGTCCGCAATATTGACACCCTCCAAAAATTCTGGTATAATGTCATATTTGTATTCGTCAGGTATGTCGTAGTTGACCAGGTTAACGTTACTCACCTTAAATATATCTGGATCAATGTAGTCCGCAATATTGACACCCTCCAAAAATTCTGGTATAATGTCATATTTGTATTCGTCAGGTATGTCGTAGTTGACCAGGTTAACGTTACTCACCTTAAATATATCTGGATCAATGTAGTCCGCAATATTGACACCCTCCAAAAATTCTGGTATAATGTCATATTTGTATTCGTCAGGTATGTCGTAGTTGACCAGGTTAACGTTACTCACCTTAAATATATCTGGATCAATGTAGTCCGCAATATTGACACCCTCCAAAAATTCTGGTATAATGTCATATTTGTATTCGTCAGGTATGTCGTAGTTGACCAGGTTAACGTTACTCACCTTAAATATATCTGGATCAATGTAGTCCGCAATATTGACACCCTCCAAAAATTCTGGTATAATGTCATATTTGTATTCGTCAGGTATGTCGTAGTTGACCAGGTTAACGTTACTCACCTTAAATATATCTGGATCAATGTAGTCCGCAATATTGACACCCTCCAAAAATTCTGGTATAATGTCATATTTGTATTCGTCAGGTATGTCGTAGTTGACCAGGTTAACGTTACTCACCTTAAATATATCTGGATCAATGTAGTCCGCAATATTGACACCCTCCAAAAATTCTGGTATAATGTCATATTTGTATTCGTCAGGTATGTCGTAGTTGACCAGGTTAACGTTACTCACCTTAAATATATCTGGATCAATGTAGTCCGCAATATTGACACCCTCCAAAAATTCTGGTATAATGTCATATTTGTATTCGTCAGGTATGTCGTAGTTGACCAGGTTAACGTTACTCACCTTAAATATATCTGGATCAATGTAGTCCGCAATATTGACACCCTCCAAAAATTCTGGTATAATGTCATATTTGTATTCGTCAGGTATGTCGTAGTTGACCAGGTTAACGTTACTCACCTTAAATATATCTGGATCAATGTAGTCCGCAATATTGACACCCTCCAAAAATTCTGGTATAATGTCATATTTGTATTCGTCAGGTATGTCGTAGTTGACCAGGTTAACGTTACTCACCTTAAATATATCTGGATCAATGTAGTCCGCAATATTGACACCCTCCAAAAATTCTGGTATAATGTCATATTTGTATTCGTCAGGTATGTCGTAGTTGACCAGGTTAACGTTACTCACCTTAAATATATCTGGATCAATGTAGTCCGCAATATTGACACCCTCCAAAAATTCTGGTATAATGTCATATTTGTATTCGTCAGGTATGTCGTAGTTGACCAGGTTAACGTTACTCACCTTAAATATATCTGGATCAATGTAGTCCGCAATATTGACACCCTCCAAAAATTCTGGTATAATGTCATATTTGTATTCGTCAGGTATGTCGTAGTTGACCAGGTTAACGTTACTCACCTTAAATATATCTGGATCAATGTAGTCCGCAATATTGACACCCTCCAAAAATTCTGGTATAATGTCATATTTGTATTCGTCAGGTATGTCGTAGTTGACCAGGTTAACGTTACTCACCTTAAATATATCTGGATCAATGTAGTCCGCAATATTGACACCCTCCAAAAATTCTGGTATAATGTCATATTTGTATTCGTCAGGTATGTCGTAGTTGACCAGGTTAACGTTACTCACCTTAAATATATCTGGATCAATGTAGTCCNGTTCAGTAGTTTAAGCGTGAAAGCGTAACATACATACATACAGACAGACAGACAGAGTTACTTTCGCATTTATATATTAGTATGGATTATCATAAAAAAAGCTCAAGTTCCAATCGCTATTACAAAAAAAAAAATCCTTATTGCTATTCCACACTTAAAATGTATTATCGCGCTTTCTTCTGTCTCAAAACGCTTAAAGTAATACCGACTTTACTCTTGGTCAGTTTTTTGTTTGTAAAATCGCAAAATACCACAATAGTAAACGTTTAACAAACTAGCCAAGTGTAAAGTCGGTATTACTTTAAAATCACTGGGACAGAAAAAAGTGCAATAGATCATTTATGTTGGTGCTAAGCTTTACTTTTCCCAACTATATCATTTATGTTGGTTTTAAGCTTTACCTTTTCCTGACTGTATTTGGGGTCGGCGTTGCCTCCCTCAATTCCATTATACCACAACCTTCCCTTTAGTGCCTAATCTTTTTAGCTGTACCCCTTCGCTTGCTTCCCACAATATAAATTCATGCACATAAATTGCAACTTGCTGATTTTCATTTTTGGTTTCCAGTAGATTTATTTTTTAAAAAAAATGGATGCCCTTCCTAACACTAAACCTTCTGTATTTACACGACCTTTGGACCATCACCTAATTCTAACTTTCTCCCCTCGGTGACTATATTCTCCTTGGTAGGGGACCTTAATAAAAATAAATAATTACCTTATTCAAAAAACTCGATTTGCCCACATTCGGAAACCCGCAAATAATAATTGTTCGGGTGAATGGATCGATGCTGGGCAGACGAGACAAATGTTGGCGTACTTGTTCCAAATACTCCAAATTGGACGCTTGTCTCTTCATGATAGTGGCCATTCTGAAAAGAACATAGACAGAGTGTTACAGTTTTTCTCCTCGAGATTCTTACGTCTTGTAGACGTAGTGTCCAATGGGTTGGTGATGTAGTGGTAAGGCTCTGACTGGTAAACAGTAGGGCGTGAGTTCAAACCCAGGCAACCTATGGAATTTCATACTCATGAATTTGAGATATTTACCAATATTGGATGACTTGGAAGGGGCTGGGATTATCAACATCTAGTCCGTCGTCCTCAGACAAGCATAATATGTTACCCAACCCTTCCACCACCATAGCTTTCCGTGATCGACATGGAAAGTAAAGTAAGTGTGGTCAGTATTGAGGTTCAGGAACTAATTTCTGCCCAGTGATTTTTTTTCTCTCAGAAAGATTATTTCCTTCCCTGAATCACAATAATGTTCACCTTTCTATCTAGATATCTCTTTTCCTTCAATTTCTTGCATGAAATACTAGAACACGTGTCATGTTTAGTAAATCTGTAGATGAACCAAATCATTTCCACCACCTCATTTTCCGTGATGGTTGTCCTCACGATGACCGGTTCTATGTACCAGGACGACCTGGAACGCATACCATCATAATTCCAGCCCATGGTCATCCATTTTTTTCGTAGCCTCATATCAACCTATGTCTACCATTTTTTAAAACATGAATCTAGAAATTTGAAGAACAGTTGGATTTAAGGGGAACACCCCTACAACAACAACTTTGGTCAGGTTGGTGTAAACTTCTTTACAAAGTCAGAATAGATCCTACTATATCTTATCTATGTACACTATGCCCAGCAGACACCCATGAAGTACGCCACCTGTTTCATTGTCCAGCCAAACTAACCCGGACAGACCCTACATCCCTCTGGACAAATCCCCCATGAAGCAGCAGCTTTTCTTATGGCAAGCAGACACCCCATGATGTACACCACCTTTTTGATAGTCCAGCCAAACTAACTCGTCTAGACCCTACATCCCTCTGGACAAATCCCCCATGAAGCAGCAGCTTTTCTTATGGCAAGCAGACACCCCATGATGTACACCACCTTTTTGATAGTCCAGCCAAACTAACTCGTCTAGACCCTACATCCCTCTGGACAAATCCCCCATGAAGCAGCAGATTTTCTTATGGCAAGCAGACACCCCGTGATGTACGCCACCTTTTTGATTGTCCAGCCAAAATAACATGTCTAGACCTTACATCCCTCTGGACAAATCCCCACGAACATGGACACGGAAAGTAAATAAATACCTATACATACCTTCCAAGTGCTGCTTTCTTCAACTGTTTACATCTATATAAAGAATCTGCAAATTTCATTAATCTTAAATAATCTTTGGCTACATTATCTATCAAATGTCGAGCTTGATTCAATTGACCAAGTCCTAATTTGTAATGATCCTTATCATATAAAATATTCATTAAATCAGCATAGAATGGATGAATATTGTCTAGTTTAGGAAATTCTTGAATAATCTGTGAAAGTCTTTCGTGAAAGTTACTTTGAGTATATTTGATTTTTCTCATGTAAAATGAACGAATTCGAGAGATTTTATAATGCTTGTGAACAACAGTTGGAGTTTTTCTTTGTGTTTTTGATAACATAATATCAACAAATTCCTGGAAATTATTCAAAATTAAATAAATAAAACAAGGAAGAAATTGAAAAAGACAACTAAGCATAGGGGATTGAACGAATTAAGAAAATAGAAAATTGATTATTTTTATCTCTGTGACAACTTTTCTTTTGTTACCACAAACAATCTACATCTAATCACACTAGAGAATAGAAGAAAGATGATATATTTAATATTCATTTATAAAATATTAAATAATATACTCGATGCTCCCAATTTGGTGAACATATTGAATTTTGAAATTCCAGATCCGAGGTTAAGGGCAAGAAATAAATACTTCCACATACCCAGAACTCGGACAAATTGTTATACAAACTCCTGGATAATAAAAGCACTGTCACTATTCAATGTTTATAGTGCCGAGTTGGATCTGAGTGATGGGATTGAAACATATAAAGCCAATTGCGTGAATCTGTTCTGAACTCGGACAAATTGTTATACAAACTCCTGGATAATAAAAGCACTGTCACTATTCAATGTTTATAGTGCCGAGTTGGATCTGAGTGATGGGTTTGAAACATATAAAGCCAATTGCGTGAATCTGTTCTGAACTCGGACAAATTGTTATACAAACTCCTGGATAATGAAAGCACTGTCACTATTCAATGTTTATAGTGCCGAGTTGGATCTGAGTGATGGGATTGAAACATATAAAGCCAATTGCGTGAATCTGTTCTGAGCTCGGACAAATTGTTATACAAACTCCTGGATAATAAAAGCACTGTCACTATTCAATGTTTATAGTGCCGAGTTGGATCTGAGTGATGTGATTGAAACATATAATGCCAATTGCGTGAATCTGTTCTGAACTCGGACAAATTGTTATACAAACTCCTGGATAATAAAAGCACTGTCACTATTCAATGTTTATAGTGCCGAGTTNAAAAAAAAAAAAAAAAAAAAAAAAAAAAAAAAAAAAAAAAAAAAGATTCGTTCAATTAACAGATTAGACAGTGCAATCCATATTTTCTATGAGCTCCTCCGGTAAAAATCGCGCATAACAACATAACATATCATCCAGATGATAAATTGTTTTACTTTCCTTATCATAGGTATAACCTAAAAAAAGAAAGTATTGAAAAGGGCTGATATTTTCTGTCGCGTTTTTAATACCAAAGGAGTCCCCCAGATCCCAGATCTCGATTTTCAGGCATTGACCTCTATGTAACCAAGATATCTCAAGTACGGTATGTCATTTTTTTTTGTGGCAAGGACAAAACACGAAGCATTGGTTGAAAACAAAAACAGTGGTTATCATTTTCATTAATATATTATTTAGATCAGATGATTTTAAGGGGAACGCTGCTACAACCAGAAACCTAGAGTTAAGTAATTGTGTTGCTTTCGATTGCTAATTCTTTTTGAAATATTCAGTCTGGTCGATGTGTTAGTCAGAGTAGATGTTGTTATAGAGGTGATCTTCTTGAAGTCAATCACTCCTTCCATATAAAAAAAAAAAATGGTAAAACTCCAAACCTAGGCAAAACTTGATCCCAAGTAGCATTAAAGAGACACGTCTCTGCCGCAGTAACAAAGGGAAATGCTGTATGACGTCATCTCGCTTATGACAAGGCACATAAACAAGAATGGATTCCACCTCTCAGGGAAGTCCCCCCCCCCCTAAAAAAAAGATAATAATCAAATGAAATCAAACTACCAGAGATGAAGGTCGACGGCAGTATAAAGTCCTAGGAGATTTCCTAAGAAGTCCGGCGTTGCATTCCTTTTTCTACCATGCCACAACCTTTTGCTCGGTGCCTACTCCCTTTAACTATAACCCTTTCCTGGCACGGTAACCCTAACCTGCTTCTCACGGTATCCAGAGAAACTGTGTAGAAACTCGCTTTTTGCTGATGATCTCCCATCATCAGTTTGGAGCAGATTTTTTTTTATATAAAGGTTGGATGCCCTTCTGTAATTACACGGTCTTAGTCCCCCGTTACCTAATGAAACTGGTTGCTCCACTGGGTGGCTACATTGGTCCTCTCACAATATTAGGTTATCGGAAAGATATTGATGGGGTAAATATGTATTTTAAGGTAACTTCTCAAAAATGGTCGAAAAAAAGAGGTATGGCCGTAAAAACGTTTCCTAACCTCTCCAATTGGGTTAAGGCAGCCGTTAGAGGCATTGGGTTAAAAATTGAGAGGTTAGGAAACGTTTTTACGGCCATACCTCTCTTTTCTTTCGGCCGTTTTTGAAAAGTTACCCTAAAATACATATTTACTATTGATGGCCTTTGGCTGGAACTATGATGGTCTGTGTTCCAGGTCGTCCCGGTGATAGAAGCAAGTTTAGTGGTAGCAATGTAAGCTAAATGAATTATAGCGTAATGGCAATGAAATATTTATAAAGTTCATTGTAATGCTATGATATCCACTAATAGAACATAAAGGTGTAAAAATAAAAATGGTAAACATACCTTTGCTGTCGGAACGACAGCAATTTTCTTAAAATTGTACATAGGCATTTTGAAAATTTAAGTCACAAGAAAGGAAAAAGAAATATAAAAAAATTTTTCGACAATTTTTATTGCCGAAAAAAAGAATTCTGATACCACGAAACCACGTTTCTTCAGGACGTGTTTACAAAAAGAAAGAATATTTGAATTAGGGATGGGCTAGTCATCCACGAATCGACTCACTACTCGACTCACTCACGAGTCGAACATCTTTTTGAAATGAGTCGACTCTTCAAAGAGTCGACTTGCGATAGTGTAATTGCATAAAATTGCAATCAATTCATATTTATATTTGGTGCACATGGTCTAGTCATCCAGGGATGGACTAGTCATCCACGAGTCGAATCATTCAAAGAGTCGACTTACGAGTCGACTCTTCAAAGAGTCGACTTACGAGTAGCTTTTTTTTTTTGTTGACTGATAAAGATAATAAAGGGAGAAATATTTTTCCGGGTGTTTGTTGTTTACTGAAGGAAAACGTTCTTTTATTCTGGTGACGATTGATTTGATGTCTTTTTAATGTATTCGCCGAAGTTGGGGACGTTTATTTGGTAGATGCCCCTTTTTTCAATTGGTTTTATTATGTCTTTCTGATCAAATCCTTGTTTTTGAAAATTGTCACTCGATGCGAGTCGACTCATATTTGTGAATCGATCGATCAACTAAAGTGGGTCGAAAATCCCATCTAGTTGAGAAGAAAACATTGTTGCCAATATAGTTTTGTAAAAATAATTGGGTGAAAAAAATACCCTTAATTTAAGAAATACCCGTTTTAAAAAATTGAGTTTATAAATTTATGTCCATCTCTTTTCTTGCTTACCATATAACATCTCTTTGACATCTTTTCGTAATGCGAGACGGGAGGTTCTACTCTTCATTCGATAAAACTTACAACCAGCTAATCACATTGACCGCACCGAGCCTGGGTTTGAGCGGGAATAGCCAGGGTGTGAACATTTGTCGTTCACTTAGTAAAACCGCGCTGAACGTTACTTTACTACAGTGATCTAAAAGGAACTGGTGTATTCAACGTGCCATAGACCCTAATAATATTATAAATATTATGATGTATTTGTGATATTTTTTATATTTATAATAAAAATTTGAAAAAGAAAAAAAGAACTAAACAATAAAAATTTGAAAAAGTCGATCCGACGAAAATTAAAAATATTTAAAATCTTTCCTTAATACACACTTGCGTGCACAAAAATATTTGTATAAATCAGACATTTGTGAGTACCTATGTATGAGGAGTTTTCTGTTACAATACCACAGCCCAAACGGTAGCAGACAGCGAAAAAATTATGGGAATGCCCCCCCCCC